>CALNHX010009007.1:0-54422 GCA_940337035.1 Agriotes lineatus | reverse complement strand
ATACCATGAGTAGTCAAAGTTATGTCGACTATTTTTGCGGTGGTGTCACAAATGTCCATTGCGCTTGTTACGATACTTTTGGAGTGCCCCCCGTAGTATTGAACTTCTGCTAGCTGAATTTCTGAACTTGAATATTTATGGTTGGCTTTTGTCAATGTTTGCATGCTTTAACCTGGGTATAATTAGCTATATCTTATTTTTAATTACTCTCCTATAATTATCATGCAGTTTCGTAAGCAATCCCTCGTTTAATTACTCATATTTTGCAAATTAGGTTTATTCTTGCTATATTTCTACAAATATTTGGGTATGGCCGCTAGGCAACCGGTGATACAAATTGTTTTTAACTATTCCATTTGTTGCTAGAGCAATGTTATCTTTTCCTGCAGTCAAACTTGCCTGACTGGTTTTTTTTTGCTTCTTCTGGCCCAAATTTTTGGTTATCAGATGACCTGTGGGCTGGGTTTTTGAATTTTTCGGCTTTCTTTCCAAGCTAAACGGTCGTGCTAGTAGGTGTTCCTCTGCAGCTAAGTGCTTCATAGCCCTTTGGTAGGGCTCGCCTCTTCGAATAGATTGTTTGAGGGATCTGGAAGCATTTCTGCGTTATCGTGGATGTTCGTAATGATTATTAGATAGCTACTTACTTGCATCCCTTCGCTTTTGGCGGATCTCCTGGACGCCTACTTTAGCGCGCTCCTCTCGGCTCGACCCCCAGCTGGAGGTAAGACTAGGTCAGTTTCTTCTTAATCGGGAATACATTTGGGTTCTGTGCGTTTTTAGCCAAAAATTCCTGGCGGGAGTTAAAACACTCCCCATCTGCTGGAAATCCTTCCTGTCTGGAGTAGACCTACCCCGTTCGACTGCACCCTGCTCGAATCCAGTTCGATGCACTGGGCCCCTAAGATAGTCGCATCGCCTGCGAATTTTTCAACTCTCGTGGGCCACGCTGAAGTTTGAGCAACTGCTTTACACTCACCTGCAAGTCATCTTGCAACCTCCATAGCTGGCACTGCACCCCGCAGCTGCAGCCGCCATCGTTGCTTCTCTCTAGCTACGTCCAACTCCAGGGGAGCGAACGAAGAGATTAGGTTCTGGTGAACTTTCCTGCAGGCAAGACGTTATTGTAGATAATATGCATTGCGCCTGTTGTAACTTATAATTGAATCATACTGTTTCATGCCGTTAGCACTCCGGACATGTGTGATGTTATTCAGCATCGGGTTGTACGATAGTAGGCTTCGTGCATCGTTAGTTTAGTAATATTTGGAATTTGTGTAATTAAATGTTAGGGCCGCCGCGCAATGACATGCGGTTACCCTCTGCTACTTGCTAAATTAAGGTCGTAAGATTTACCTGTGTATTGCTCCGTTTGTGCATTCGGGTCTCCTAGCCTTATTGACCTCTGCGTTATCTGAAAAATTTATAGAGTAGAACTTGTAGCTTTGAGCTTCACGTGTGTCCTTTCTGGACGTCGCGTTTACTCACCAGCTTGCATAACACAGTTCGGACGCCTTAAAGTTTCGCTGTCTTCATCACCAAAACAATAGTTAATATTTTCATGTCAAACCTTCGACGCGAAGTTAGGCACACTTCAGTAGCGTGTCTCGTAAGCCGACTTCGGGAGCGTTGTGGTTATTGTAGATCTCCGTTAACCGAGTAAGGGGCAAATCCAAGCCTTTGCTTTCTTTAGCATATAAATATACATAAGTACACTTAATGCATTTTTAATATGGACACCGTCGTTCATGTGTGGCCACGCAAGCGCACGCTGATTCCGCCCTTTAGAAAATTTTGAATATAGATATAGCGTCATTTAGGGCTAACCTTCGGGGTTAAAACGTTAGCCGAGGTGGTCTTGTATTGCTCTGAGCCGGTATACGCAAAATTTTAAACTCGCTCCGCGACTCGCGCTTGATCAATTTATTTTCTTTTTAAACTTAATACTCGCTACGCTCCGTTGTAACCGCACAATGTTTTAATGTGTTAGTTCATAGTCATTGCTGCTCGTGGGCTACTATTTGCCCAATACTTATATTTGAATTTGTATATACATTTGCTGTTGCATGTCGCATACTGTGTGTTCTTTGAGGTTGGTAAAAATATTGCCTGCTGTGATATTTGTATTTAGTTTATGTTAGCATTGCACTATAGTACGCACCAAACTCTTTATTAATAAAGCTGTGATATTTTCTTTGGTGGTTGATTTGATTGTTTTCTTTGTGCTGCTGGAAATTGTCCTGACCTTATGTACGGTCCGGCATAAGGATTAGAACTTGAGTCGTGGACCTGGCGCCCTATTTTTTTTTATACTTTTTCAGCATAGCTGGAACCCTGCGACCCTCGCGGCGAGCTAGCCCAATTAGGCCGATAGTTACCAGCCGGCAAAACATCAATTATAACTTTCGCCAAAAGGTAAGGCCGACCGTCTATCTTCCCTAACAAGAAGATTTTGACGCCCAACGCTTTGGGGCCTTGAAAGGATTTTTGACTACGTCGTTATTAGGGTACTTGGTGGTACTATAGTGCAAATCGAACTGTTAGGGTGTTAGAATTTATTACTGGCTAGGTGATTTACATTATTTTGGTATTATTTATTGTCGATACTTGTTGGGTATTTACAATTGATTATTGCTAGTTATAGGTTTGTTTATTGCATGCTATTTACAGGTTTTGCTTGGATAGTTATAAGTCTAGCTTAAATAAGTTTTGTTGATCATCTTGTCCTGTTGGAACAGCAAGATGGTATTTAGATTAGATGTTAATCGTTTGCTCGTCGATGAGCTCGACTATGAGCTTCGAGTTAGAGACATTGCCATTCAGGGCAACGTCCAAGACAAACGTAAATTACTCCGTGCTCGTATGAAGATAGATCTTCTTATGAATGTCACTTTCACTCCCGTGTCTTTGGACGCTACTGAAGAACTTGCGATCTGTGAAGACAAACTTTCCATTTTAGCTGCCGAAATTGATAGTTGCACCTCTAGGAACTTGGACAATGATGCACAACGTTTAGGTACTCGCCTTCTTCATGTTCAAGGTCGGTTAGGTCATATTACAGCAGAACCAGATTCCGCTTCTAGGTTGGAGTCCTTGAAGGATAAATGCGAACAATTAATTGCCGCCTTGGAAGCGAAACTTCAGCTTCACGTTGATGCTCAAGCTCGTAACGATACGTCAGTCGCACCGAGTGATTCAAGCTCGGAGGACGGTTCAGTAGCTTCGCCCCAGACAACTCATATTCGCCCCCATAGCTCTGTTGTCACTACGTCTCAGGAAGATGCTGCCTTGCCTATTCGTCCTATTGCTAGCTCGGTTACGTGGAGTCATCCTTTGTCCACTTCACAGTTCTTTGCCCCTCAGCCTATTCCTAGTAGCTCAGCCATGCAGCCTGGCATGTACTTGGATTATCCGCCCTTTGCTGATGCTGTCAATCGTCGCTCGTCTGCTGCTGAAGAAGTCAATCATTCTGCGTCGTATAGACACACTTCAGCCAATTATTTAGCTATCAATAAATGGAGGATCACCTTCGATGGAGGAAATGGTTTGACTAGCTTCCTGGAAGAGATAGAAGAGACTCGTGTAGCTCGAAACGTGTCCAAGGATCAACTTTTTGCTGCTGCCATCGAATTGTTCACTGGCAACGCTCGAATTTGGTTTCGTTCCATTCGCAACACTATCCGTTCATGGGATGAATTGATCATCGCCTTGAAAGCCGCTTTTCTGCCTTGCGACTACGAAACTAGCTTATGGGATGAAATCCGTAGTAGAACCCAAGGACCCGATGAGCCCGTAACGGTCTACGTCGCTATCATGGAGAACCTTTTTAGTCGCCTTTCTCGTCTACCTGTAGAAATGGAGCGCATAGAGATTATGCGTAGAAACCTGCAACCATACTTACAGGCACAACTGGCTCTCTACTCTCCCACGAGTATCTCGCAACTCAGACAACTTGGAAAACTAATTGAAGATGCTAAGGTGCGTGCTTCGAGGTTCAAGAATCCACCTCCGCCTTATCAAGCCCTTGAACCTGACTTGGCTTATCACAAGCCCCGCTTTGGTGCTAGAGCTGCTGCCATTGAGGAAACTAGTTCCACTCCTAGTCCCTCTGCCGAAGGACAAGTCTGCGATGTTACAGCCGCTCGACCCTATGGTGTGTGCTGGAACTGTGGGAAGCCCGACCATCGCGTAGCTCAGTGTCCATCGCCACGCAAATTGAAGTGTTATCGCTGCGGTAAAGCTGACGTCACAATTCGTACCTGCCCTTCCTGTTCGGGAAACGGGAACGGAAGGCGTTAAGAGGCCGATTAGCGTCTTCTCCCGCCACCATTTCTGAGGCCAATGTCGTCTCCCAATCTCGAGAAACGGATCACATACCTACTGGACATCGTATTCTGCTCGATTTCATCTTGAGTCACGCCAGTAAAGATGAAAGGCCCTATCTTCGTGTTTCAATTTATGGCAAGGATCTACTTGGCTTGTTGGACTCCGGCGCGAGCCGTACCATTTTAGGTCGCCAAGGATGGGAAGTATTGAGGGACGTCTGCAAATTAAGCTCTGCTAAATCTACCACCTGCAGCGTCGCCAATGGTGATAAATGCCATAGTATAGGTACACTTACCGTCCCCATCGTACTGAGAGATCGCGTGAGAACTTTCGAAGTCCTGGTTATTCCTTCACTCCCACATACATTAATTTTGGGCACCGACTTCTGGAAGAGGATGGCCCTTGTGCCAGATCTTCGCCATGGGGAATGGACCTTCTCCAAAGCCTCGGCTGATGAGCAAATCGCTGCGATCCGCTCAACTGAACACCTCACGAACGACGAACAAGCTGTGCTTGATCAGACTATCAGCGCAGCTTTTTCTTTGATAGGAGATGGTGTAGGATGCACCCATTTAGTGGAGCATGTAATCAAGACAGACGCTGAACCAATTAAGCAGCGCTATTATCCCATCTCGCCTGCTTTACAACAGCACGTGAATGAAGAGCTCGACGATATGTTAGAAAAGGGCATTGTGGAACCCTCAACATCCGCATGGTCATCGCCCATCGTTATGATAAAGAAGAAGGATGGTTCCTACCGCTTCTGCGTAGACTATCGGAAGCTCAACAAGGTGAGCCAACCGGATGCCTATCCGCTTCCGTACATCAGCAACATCTTGGACAAGTTACGTGATGCACAATACCTGACCACGTTAGATGTCAAGTCAGCTTACTTTCAGGTGCCGGTTTCTGTCGCTAGCCGTCCGCTAACTGCCTTCACTGTCCCTAATCGTGGGTTGTACCAATTTTGTCGCCTCCCGTTCGGCCTTCATACCGCCCCGGCGACTTGGCAACGTCTTATCGACCGAGTTATTGGTGCCGACCTAGAACCTTACGCCTTCACATACTTGGATGACATTATTATCTGCACTCCTACCTTCGAACAACACCTGGAGGTCTTGAAGGAAGTCATATCTAGGATCGCCAAGGCCGGCCTAACTTTGAACCGGGAAAAATGTCATTTTTGCAAGCCCGAACTGAAGTACCTGGGGTACGTCGTGAACTCCAAAGGTCTACTCGTCGACCCGGAAAAGGTCGAAGCAATCTTGAACATCCCTAACCCCAAGACGGTACCAGAGGTTAGAAGAATATTGGGAATGGCATCTTGGTACCGGCGCTTTGTGCCCAACTTTTCGTCCGTAGTGTCACCTATGACTCGTCTGCTTCGCAAGAACCAGAAGTTCGTTTGGTCTGAGGAATGTCAAACCGCATTTGACACCATTAAAGACTGTCTCGTCTCGGCCCCTGTGCTCTCTTGCCCAGATTTCAGTCGTCCCTTCACCATTCAGACGGACGCCTCTGGTTATGGACTCGGAGCCGTCTTGTCCCAGACGTATCCTGAGGGAGAGAAGGTCGTCTGCTATATAAGCCGTTCACTCACGAAGAATGAGCGGAAGTTCAGCACAACGGAACGTGAATGTCTCGCGGTACTCTTCGCCATCGAAAAACTTCGCCCGTACATCGAGGGAACTAAGTTCGACGTCGTGACCGACCACTACGCCCTCAAGTGGTTGCATAATATTAAAGACCCCATAGGACGCATTGCGCGTTGGGCCATACGCCTACAACAATATAATTTCAATGTTATCCATCGCAAAGGCAAAGACAATGTCGTACCTGACGCTCTATCCAGGTCCGTACCTATTGTCGATGAGGTCACTGAGGACGATGATGTTCAAGACCGTTGGTATGCTCGGATGCGCCTAAAAGTCCGAAACGATCCACAGCACTATCCTGCTTGGCGCGAGTCGAATTCGCAACTCTACAAACATGTTAGGAGCCCGTATCCAGAACTCATGCAGGCCAATGAAGATTGGAAGATAGTTCTACCTAAGGACAAACGTTCAGAAGTACTTAGACGTAATCATGATGATCCTACCTCAGGACATCTTGGCGTTTCGAAAACCTTAGGTCGCATAGCTCAGAGGTACTACTGGCCCAAGATGCGAACGGACGTTCTGCGCTACATTCGCAACTGCAAGGTGTGTTCCCGCACTAAGCCTGACCAACGACCACCCGCTGGACATATGGGAGGTCACACAAACATCTCGAAGCCCTGGGAGGTTATCTGCATGGACCTCATAGGACCTCTACCTCGTTCTTCTCGGGGATACCAGTATATACTCGTAGTGGCTGATTGCTTCACTAAACTTCCTCTTGTATTTCCCCTTCGTAAGGCTACGGCCGCTGCAGTCGTACGTCACGTTGAAGAAAACGTGTTTTTATTGTTTGGCGCTCCGAAGAGAATTATCTGCGACAATGGTGTCCAGTTCAAGAGTCGCGAATTTACTGCCTTGGCTAGGAACTATGGTTGCAGAATAGCGTTTACAGCGTTGTATCACCCTCAGGCAAATCCAACGGAACGCATCAATCGTGTTCTGAAAACAATGCTTACAGCGTACGTGTCCGACAAACAACGTGAGTGGGATAAATACTTACAACAAGTCGCTTGTGCCATAAGAACCTCCAAGCATGATGTCACTGGTCATAGCCCCTACTTTTTGAATTTTGGCCGAGAAATTACACTCGACGGGAATCCTGAAGAAAGACCTGAAGATGAAGGTCCCGAACTTCGTGTCATCAGGGATGAAAACCCCAACATCAGAGCCCAAGCGCTGCAACGGTTGTACAAAGAAGTAAAAGTTCGTCTTGCTAGGGCCTACGATCGTTCGAAGGTCTACTACAACCTGCGAAGACGACCTGATGAATATCAGGTAGGCAACTCCGTTTGGAGAAGAAACTTCACGCAATCGGATGCTGCTAACCACTATACTGCTAAATTGGCACCCAAGTTCATTGGACCCTTTATAATTCATAAGAAATTGTCTCGCTTCATATATCAACTTAAGGATCCAGACGGACGTCTACGCGGGAATTGGCATGCCAAAGACTTGAAGCTCAACAACGCTGTCGACGATAATGATGATTTGGTTTAGTCTACGTCTTTTTGGGTGGCTGGTTTGGGGACGTCGGACGGAACCTTTGGGACCCAACTCACCTTTCCTTTTTCTCGAATTGGAGTCCCGACCTAAACATCTGGTCCCTTCATTTCTCGCATCTTTCTCTGTCTCATTTTTTTTTTTTTGTTTGAAAGGGATGTTCCCTCTTTTTGCTGTGCTCGTTCTCTTTATACTTCGTGTTATTTTGGATATCAGTTCTATCTTCTGTCATTTGGAGATAGCTTCAGTGCTGTAGGTCGATCCTGGGCCTAAGTACTTAACCCTTGGTTGAGGTTGGTTTTCCTTTCCCTTCCTTCTTCTGTGTCGTTCGCTTTCCTGTCTCCCACTCCACATCTTTCCGAGGTGTTTGCGTTTCGGGTGCATCTTTGTTGCAACCTGACGTAACCTTCCCTTCCACCGGCGCAGCTCACATCATCTTGCAGCGACGGAAGAGGTTGGTGTCTAGTTGTCTTCGATGATGTGCTTGAACTCTTACATCCTCTCTTCTTGTCTACTTCTTTAGATCCTTTGTTCCTTCCCTTTGTTTCCTTCCGGCAGGCATCGCTTTTTTTGTTGTCTCTTAGGGCGATTTCTTTTGTTGGCATTTGTATGGTCGGGTAAATCTGGGGTGATTTACCCTCCCTTTTGTTGGGGGAGGATTTGTTACGATACTTTTGGAGTGCCCCCCGTAGTATTGAACTTCTGCTAGCTGAATTTCTGAACTTGAATATTTATGGTTGGCTTTTGTCAATGTTTGCATGCTTTAACCTGGGTATAATTAGCTATATCTTATTTTTAATTACTCTCCTATAATTATCATGCAGTTTCGTAAGCAATCCCTCGTTTAATTACTCATATTTTGCAAATTAGGTTTATTCTTGCTATATTTCTACAAATATTTGGGTATGGCCGCTAGGCAACCGGTGATACAAATTGTTTTTAACTATTCCATTTGTTGCTAGAGCAATGTTATCTTTTCCTGCAGTCAAACTTGCCTGACTGGTTTTTTTTGCTTCTTCTGGCCCAAATTTTTGGTTATCAGATGACCTGTGGGCTGGGTTTTTGAATTTTTCGGCTTTCTTTCCAAGCTAAACGGTCGTGCTAGTAGGTGTTCCTCTGCAGCTAAGTGCTTCATAGCCCTTTGGTAGGGCTCGCCTCTTCGAATAGATTGTTTGAGGGATCTGGAAGCATTTCTGCGTTATCGTGGATGTTCGTAATGATTATTAGATAGCTACTTACTTGCATCCCTTCGCTTTTGGCGGATCTCCTGGACGCCTACTTTAGCGCGCTCCTCTCGGCTCGACCCCCAGCTGGAGGTAAGACTAGGTCAGTTTCTTCTTAATCGGGAATACATTTGGGTTCTGTGCGTTTTTAGCCAAAAATTCCTGGCGGGAGTTAAAACACTCCCCATCTGCTGGAAATCCTTCCTGTCTGGAGTAGACCTACCCCGTTCGACTGCACCCTGCTCGAATCCAGTTCGATGCACTGGGCCCCTAAGATAGTCGCATCGCCTGCGAATTTTTCAACTCTCGTGGGCCACGCTGAAGTTTGAGCAACTGCTTTACACTCACCTGCAAGTCATCTTGCAACCTCCATAGCTGGCACTGCACCCCGCAGCTGCAGCCGCCATCGTTGCTTCTCTCTAGCTACGTCCAACTCCAGGGGAGCGAACGAAGAGATTAGGTTCTGGTGAACTTTCCTGCAGGCAAGACGTTATTGTAGATAATATGCATTGCGCCTGTTGTAACTTATAATTGAATCATACTGTTTCATGCCGTTAGCACTCCGGACATGTGTGATGTTATTCAGCATCGGGTTGTACGATAGTAGGCTTCGTGCATCGTTAGTTTAGTAATATTTGGAATTTGTGTAATTAAATGTTAGGGCCGCCGCGCAATGACATGCGGTTACCCTCTGCTACTTGCTAAATTAAGGTCGTAAGATTTACCTGTGTATTGCTCCGTTTGTGCATTCGGGTCTCCTAGCCTTATTGACCTCTGCGTTATCTGAAAAATTTATAGAGTAGAACTTGTAGCTTTGGGCTTCACTTGTGTCCTTTCTGGACGTCGCGTTTACTCACCAGCTTGCATAACACAGCTCGGAAGCCTTAAAGTTTCGCTGTATTCATCACCAAAACAATAGTTAATATTTTCATGTCAAACCTTCGACGCGAAGTTAGGCACACTTCAGTAGCGTGTCTCGTAAGCCGACTCCGGGAGCGTTGTGGTTATTGTAGATCTCCGTTAACCGAGTAAGGGCAAATCCAAGCCTTTGCTTTCTTTAGCATATAAATCTACATACGTACACTTAATGCATTTTTAATATGGACACCGTCGTTCATGTGTGGCCACGCAAGCGCACGCTGATTCCGCCCTTTAGAAAATTTTGAATATAGATATAGCGTCATTTAGGGCTAACCTTCGGGGTTAAAACGTTAGCCGAGGTGGTCTTGTATTGCTCTGAGCCGGTATACGCAAAATTTTAAACTCGCTCCGCGACTCGCGCTTGATCAATTTATTTTCTTTTTAAATTTAATACTCGCTACGCTCCGTTGTAACCGCACAATGTTTTAATGTGTTAGTTCATAGTCATTGCTGCTCGTGGGCTACTATTTGCCCAATACTTATATTTGAATTTGTATATACATTTACTATTGCATGTCGCATACTGTGTGTTCTTTGATGTTGGTAAAAATATTGCCTGCTGTGATATTTGTATTTAGTTTATGTTAGCATTGCACTATAGTACGCACCAAACTCTTTATTAATAAAGCTGTGATATTTTCTTTGGTGGTTGATTTGATTGTTTTCTTTGTGCTGCTGGAAATTGTCCTGACCTTATGTACGGTCCGGCATAAGGATTAGAACTTGAGTCGTGGACCTGGCGCCCTATTTTTTTTAATACTTTTTCAGCATAGCTGGAACCCTGCGACCCTCGCGGCGAGCTAGCCCAATTAGGCCGATAGTTACCAGCCGGCAAAACATCAATTATAACTTTCGCCAAAAGGTAAGGCCGACCGTCTATCTTCCCTAACAAGTAGCACACGATAGCTTGTAATTTTAATCAAAATGTTAGCTTGTAGTTTGTTACAACAATTTGATGCAGTTGGAAGAATTATATATCGTCACTCTCTCATTATTCTTTCTTGTTTTCAGATGTGTTTTATACTTATGCTCGTACATTACCTGACAGTTACTTAGTTAATATCTCAGTTATACATCATCATTGAAATAAATAAAATTCAATTTTCCTAGAAAATAGTCTTGACAAGATGTTAGAAGACATTGGACTTCACATCCAACAATACATATATAATACCAGCACGATGAGCAACCAGCCGATTGTAAAAGACAAATAACTACATAGTTCTGCTGATAGATAAGTTGGCCATGGAGTCCTATCTCATGGCCTTCAAGATATCAACATTTAATTTTATTTTAAATTAATTTTATGGACTGATGCCCTGTTTATACCCATACACACTATAACTAGACAATGTAGGATGTAAAATATGAAACTCTATTTATTCTGCTGGTCTTTCAAAATTTTCCAATAAACAGCGAATCATAATAATATCTTAGCTTTGGTGTGTTTTGTGTACAGGGTGTCCCAGAAATAAGTACATTAAATTTAACCAGTAACAAAACTGGTCGAGAGCTGCAATATTTCTTAGTAACTTTTTTTGAAAGTTGCTTAGTTTAGCCGCTAGAGGGGTTTAAAAATGATTATCTTTTTTTAACTTTTTCAAATAAGTCGAAAAATCTTTGATAGATTTTATTCATTTTTTGGCCATGCGTTTTTACCACTAAACTACAGGTTTTTGTGGAATAAACTTTAATTTCCGGAAATTACAGGGTGTTTAAAAACTTTGTCACAATGAATTATCCATCCATATTTTCTTTAACCCCCTGTATAATCACTACTATTTTTTTCTGGATAGTTATTTTAATTTAGAAGCTATTTTCTCTCTTACAAAATTTTTGTTGAGTAAACGGTTTAGCCACAAAAAAATATTTTCTAAGCCTGAATCAGCAATTGTAACTCAACAATATAGGCTTGTAGGGATTTAGAAAATATTTTTGTGGCTAAACCGTTTACCCAACTAAAATGCTGTAAAAGAGGGAATAGCTTCTAAATTAAAGTAACTATCCAGGAAAAAAATGGTAGTGATTATACAGGGGTTTAAAACATTTAAAAAAGCTAATAATTTTTAAAGCCCTCTAGCGGCTAAACTAAGCAACTTTGTATATAGAGTTGAAGTTGAGTTAAATCATCATATTTTGGGCCAAGGATTCTCCCCTAGAAACTTGTGCGTCGACTTCCCTAACACCCTGTATAATGAGAATATATTTCTCCCCGTTAATGTAATCGAGTAATGTGTTTAAAATGTAAGTACAATTCGTTAAGCTAAATGACTTTTGACATTTGGCCATACCCTATTTTCCAGCACATTTCGGGTTTTTTCATTTTATGTCTTTTGCTTTATCATCATTTCGTTTTACACATTTACTCTTTGCCACAAACCTAACGATCGAGTTTGATTTTGACATAACATTTAGCAATCGAACCAGTTTTATGATAGCATATACTTTTTTATAACTAATAAAAACCTAACAAGATTTGCTCAAGGCTATGATAAAAAATATTGCCGGTTGCGCAAACCACCTACGAATATCGTTTACAACAGGCTTATTATAATAATATATTCCTAATAGTGATAATATTTTGTAAACTGTAGGGTAGTTCAATACGAAGCGCAGTCATATTTTTAATATGTTTGCTGTATCAGGGTTGCTTCGTCACGTTAACGAATACTGAGTGCACTTGATTTACTAAAAGTTTAAAGAATTCCATTTTAGGGATGCCAGTACTCTTGCCTACTTGGGACGAACAATAGTAATTCCTTTGTAATTGCATGAAGTAAATAGAAATGCTATCCAGAGATGCAGCCCATGCAGCCGTTGGTTGCTACTGGTTTATTTTACATTTCACTGCACTACACGGAAGTGAGGTAATTTATAAATAACGATGAAATAGATACTGCAATACAAAGAATGCCAAGAAAACTATCAGCTAATTGGATATGTTAGAAAATTGCTTGCAAAAGTAGCTGCTACGGATACTTTTATATATTTATACATTTAAATAGTAGTAATGGTTAAAAAGACATAGATTTATGAAAGGAATGTTAGTTTTTTTCACACATGTCTTAACTGTTTGCTTATTTTAAATTAATTTAATTTTGTATATAATCTAAAACTCTTTAAATTTCTCGAAGAATCAGTTCAATATTTAGCTGGAAATTCAATTGTGTTATTAATTTTATAGAACCCAATGATTAAATAACAAATAATTTATGCAAAGGAAATCTTGTCTTATTTACTCACGGTAGCAGTTCGATTCTATTTATTTAACTAATCGAAATTTACTACATCTTAAATCTCTGAAAGTGTAAAGCGAGGAACGAAGGAAATTAAAAAACTTAGCTGCGAAGAGATGAAATCCTACCAATTCAAACCTCTGGAGTCGAAGTGACTATTAGGATGAGCTCGACATGAACGATATCAGTATTCAATTGGTTAGTAATCCTTGTTAAAATTAAACCACCACGACTGAAATCCGATAAAATAATGTCAACTCAAGCTTTTATGTCAGTAATTATTAGAAATTGCGCGAACGTATTGCTCTGAAACGGCGATTATGGAGTGCTATTTCCAGAATGCAAATAACGAGTTGATAATATGCCTGTTGCTAACTTTGTCATTATAAGAGTTACATAATAGGGTAAATTAGGAAAATTGAGTAGATTTTCTAAGGGAACTTAATGAAAATCTTGAATGTGACGTACATTTTAAACTTTTTAAATATTTTGAGAAAAGTACAAACGGATTTCTTAAATTTAAATAACTCCATAACCATTAACGTTAGGAGCAAAAGTAAATAATGATTTGTGAAGATCTTTTTCCGTGGAATAAAAGAGATTTCAAAATGTCATGGACGTCTTGATTTTTGAGGTTTAAACCAAACTAAAGCTTGTTTTTCTGATTTAAAAAATGTAAGGGTTGTCGTGTATATTTTGAGCAGCTGTCTCAAAAATAGTGATCCTTGGAATTGAAAAAAGTAGATCGAAGTCCTGGTTTCGTTGTTCTTATCACTTGTAAAATTTATTTTATTGTTAATAATGTGTGCAAGTAATTTTTAAATACCAGTGTAGGGTTAGTTATAACAGAAAATGTTGTTGATTCGCGGGAGGGAAACAATGACATGATATTTTGTTACTACATTTCTAATCGCAATGAAAATACAGCCTCCGAATTATGTCTGCACAACTACATGGAAAAGATTCAGCCAGATAGAAGATTATTTGCAAAACTGGAAGCAAATTTAAAAGTGTATGGGTTCTTTAATAAACCCAAATAAGCCAAAGTGCAGACACGGAAGTACTTGTTTTTGGCATAAAATAATTTGAAGCCGACTGCATCTGTACGAGACATTGGACTCGAGTGTAATACATCCATCATCATCATTTCATCATATCGGAAATGCATTGTATGCAACACATCTGAAAAGAAGACTACATCGTTTGTGCAACAAACTAGAAGAAACGAAGGGTTTTCTAAAACAATTATGTTTATCAAGCCTAAACAAACTAACAACTAAAGGATTATTTAACAAAAAAAACATACCTAGTGGGCTCATGAAAATCCACATATTACAGTTGAAAGAAGAGATCAACATGTTTTTACTTCCTTTTACAATAAAGGAAGTATTAGATTCACCCCAAAAATTCGAAATTGAGTTTTCAACAGATCTTCACGTTTCATAGTCCCCTGGACCAAAAAAACATATTTTTTTCATTGGTCTGTGTGTGTGTGTGTCTGTGTGTTTGTATGTGTGTCTGTGAACAGAATATCTCAAAAACGAAAAGAGGTATGGCGTTGAAACTTCATATATAAGTTTTATGTACTATGTAGATGCGACAGCAAGCTTTTGAAGAAAATCGCGTAACCGGAAGTAGGTGTTTGCTCTTGTAATTTTTCAGTTTTTTTCGATTTTTACATTTTTATTGCATTTTTAATGTGTATTGATGTGAGATAGGTGATTTTCCAGATGAATACTTCTAAAATGGGTTTCTTTTGTTTTTTTTTCTATTTTAAATAGAACACCCGGTATATTATTACATTTTTCAATTTAGTTTAAACTTGTAGAAAAAAAATGTCTCTTGAACTAACGCTCTATTTTGTACCGTTTTTGTAGAATTCGTAATTTTTGACAAATGCTTAAAAATTTTAAATCATATTTTTGGCTAATTATAAGATCACTGTAAAAGGAAGTTGTGTGCGTGTATCAGACCAGATTTTTTTTCTGTAAATGTTTGGTGTGGCGTTATCGACACAGAGGTACTTGGTGCTTATTGCTATGACGAATATACTTTCCACCAAATATATTCAGTGTGGCCACTTCAAAAAATTAGATGTTGCCGATTTATTATTTAATGCAGGAATATAAGCAAAAACATATAGTACAAGATGTAACAACTCTGAATTCATCCAATATAAATAGTGACCACAGGCTATTAAGAGCAAAAATTTCAATAGACACAAAAACGAAAAGACGGCTGTTGAGAAAACAAATAACAAAGATTGATACCAAGAAACTGAAACAAAATGCCTTAGAATATGAAAAAGAGCTCAACCAAAAATTAAAAAAGGAGAAGTGGAATTTAAAAGATATAAATAAAATGAACGATATAATTACAGATGCAATGAAGGAAGCAGGAGAAAAATTTGCTAAACTGAAAAATTCCAAGATAGAAAAGCTAAGTCAAGATACAAAAAATAAAATAGAAGAAAAATGGCAATTATTTAAAGAAGGTAAATATGAAGAATTTAAACAAATGGCAAAGGAAACTAGAAGGATGATAAGAAAATATCTACAAAGCTATTACGAAATTGAAGTGGAAAAATTAATAGAGAAAAACAAGGGAATAAAATGTCTTAGGCGAAACGGAAAACGACACATTATAACACTAAAAGACGAAAACGGAAAAGAGATAAGAAACTTGGAAGAAATTATGAAAGAAACAGAAAAATTCTACACGAACCTATATGACATAAAAACCCAACAACAAAACAACACTACAACCGATGATAGAAAAATAGTCAACGTAGGTTCAGAAGAAATGCCAGACATAACAACTGAAGAACTAAGCTATGCATTGAAACAAATGAAGAACAATACATCACCAGGAGAAGATGGAATAGTGATTGAAACGATAAAAGAGGGAGAAGAAGAGATTTTAACAAAAATACGCGATCATTTTAACATATGCCTATCAATAGGAGAGATTCCTAAGACCTGGAATAATGAAAATTTGATATTACTACATAAGAAGGGTGATCAAGCGAACCTCGAAAACTATAGACCAATAAGCCTTTTATCCCAGCTAAAACATTCACCAAAGTTATTAAAAATCGCTTTACTAAAAAACTTGAAGATTATCAACCAATCGAACAAGCTGGTTTTAGAAGAGATTATAGTACAAGTGAACACCTACTAACAATGAGAATGCTAATTGAAAAATCAGTTGAGTACAATTTCGAACTAAACTTATCATTTGTCGACTTTCAAAAAGCTTTCGACACAGTAGAACATTGGGCAATTATGAAGTCTTTAAGAAGCTCCAGAGTAGACCACCGATATATAATGTTACTTGAAAACATATATAAGAACGCTACATCCACTATACATTTGCATGAGAACACCAAACCGATTAGTATAAAACAAGGTATAAGACAAGGCGATACTCTCTCACCAAAACTATTTACGAATGCCTTAGATGTTTTCAAAAAACTCCACTGGCAAGACAATAAAGGCATCCTAATAAATGGAAAAAGACTCAATAACCTCCGATTCGCTGATGACATCGTTCTTATCGCAGACACCCCTGAACAACTCCAGACTATGTTAACAGAGCTGGACAAAGCATCAAATGAAATTGGTTTAAACATGAATCTAACAAAAACAAAATTATGTGTAGTAGATCCCTCGAGCAAAAAATAAAAATTAAAAACCAAGAATTGGAAAAAGTGGACAATTATGTTTATTTAGGACATATGATAAAGCTTGGAAGGGAAAATAAAAAAATAGAGATTTACAGAAGAAGAAGATTGGCCTGGGCTGCCTTCGGAAAACTAAGTAAGACTTTAAGAAATAAAAATATTCCGATGCATCTGCGTTCTAGAGTATTTGATCAATGTGTCCTACCCGTTTTGACATACGGAGCTCAAATGTGGACTCTAACAGAACTGTCGATGAATAAATTAAGGGTGACACAGAGAGCAATGGAGCGACAAATGTTGGGCATAACGCTGAAAGATCACAGAAAAAACACGTGGATAAGAGGCATAACAAAAGTAAAAGACGTTGCCGAAACAGTGGCAGAGTTGAAATGGAACTACGCCGGCCATGTGGCTAGATATAAGGACGAAATGTGGACCAATACAATCCTAAAATGGAGGCCCTACTTGGGAAAGAGATCTAGAGGACGTCCCCCAATGCGATGGACGGACGATGTAAAAAGATCTGCTGAACTAATGTGGATCCGAGAGGCGCAAGATAGAGACAAGTGGCGAAGAATGAGGGAGGCCTATGTCCAGAAATGGACGGAAGATAAAGGCTGATGAGATGAGATGAGATAAGCAATAATTTTCACATAGCTTAGGTTTTTACTCTTCGTGAAAATGGGACTCAACAAATACAGGGTGAATATCCTAAAATAGACAGAAATATGTAGCTACCAACGCGTCCTTTATAATACAGCCAAAAGCCAATTCAACTGCCGTACCGGCATGGGACAGCGGTGAAAACATCTGACTAGCAATTAGTAATCGGATTCCGCCTTGGTGACCGCCTGGGAGCGCGATTTCGAATCTCAGCGATTGCAATGTTTATTTATTTGCAAATTGATGTAGGAAGTTTCGTGTAAACCCGTTTACATAGTTTTTTGTAAACGAATAGGGGGGAGGGGGATATTAAACGAAGTTGTATTAAACGCAATGTCGAATTTTTATTATTTTCAGCATAATGGGGCACCTACTCACAATCCACTAATTGTGTCAAATTATTTAATAGAAAGATTTCATAATTAGATAAGTAACAGACGACACATTGCATGGGCTCCTAGGTCTTCAAATTTAACCCGCTCGACGTTTTTTCATTGGGAACAATTAAAAATACAAGGTTTATAAAAAAAAGCCATACAGTGTTGAAAATTAGAAATTAAATGAAGCCATTACAGAAATGATGCAAAACATTTTGTACCGCCCTTCAATAGAAGGCGTATACAACCCGGACTAGCTTAATCGTCATGGGTAAGGATTAGGCAACGATTCTTAAGGTTAATAAATGAAATAAAATGAAGAAAAATACGAAAGGACGACATTCGACAACAACAAAAACGTCGATTTAAATAAAACTCACTTACCGTGTACGGCTTCTAGCTTTCACTAATCTGTGAATCAAATAAAATATAATATACCAGTAGTAGGGGATGAAAATGAAGATTTAGTAACTGCACTGGTCGGATACAGTTAAATAACAAGATCAAAGTAAATAACGTTTTGGACGAGCACAATTTAAACCACGCTCATCGATTTAAAAAAAAACGTGGGGGTAAGTGTTAGAATGTTACAATACAGAATAATGAACACAAAGATTAAACTGGGTCGCTGAATGTAAAACGATCCATGGGTTACATGTTATAAAATAAGCAAGAGATCAAAGCGAAATATGAAAGCAAAAAGCAAAAAAAAATTTGACTCAAAAGCGAATTGCGCATTTAATAGTATCAAGGTGTATAATCATAATACAGTTACGGGCATGTGTGAGCGAAACCCATCCTATCTGAGGCTCGCAAAAAAGCTAAAACCTGAGAAATATACCAGAAGTCTGTCGATAGGCCTTGGAAAATTTATTAATAAGAAAAATTTATCATGAACCAACAAACTAATATATAAATACCTTTCGGTGGCTACCTTAGTAGAGGCGCCCACCCAAATGACATGACACGTGATGTGGCTATAACATGACAGACACATCGCAATGACATGGCGCACATATGACTTAACGCCAACTGCACTGATTTACGAATAGCAGTTACTAAGTAGTAGTTGTAATGTCTGTATCTGATGAAGATGAAGATGCTTTAGCGTTATTGCACCTAATTAACATTAATGATAGTTATGTTCGCGGTAAAAGACGCTATTGGGTGCACCCTTATTGGCGTGAAAATGTGGAACAACATGGTGCATTCAATGTTTTCAAAGAGTTAAATATGTATCCAGAGAGATTTCAGTCATTTTACAGGATGCGCAAAGAAACATTTGATTTATTACTAACAAAAATTGAACCTGCAATTTTAAAACAGGATACAAACTTTAGAGCATCTGTAACACCGGAGGAACGTCTATTAATAACATTAAGGTAATTGATAACTTTTATTTATTTGTTACAAACTTTTAAATAAATAAAAATGCGTATGTACTCGTATTACATACAAAAAGGGAACTTAAAATATCTTTATAATATAATTACATATTCCATTCATAATAAGTAATCATTTGTCTTGATTAAATTCTAAAAACTCCCGTATGTTAATGGTGTCACTATTAAATGCATTTGTGTTTGATGAAGAGTCAATCGCAGAGTATCCTGATCCTCTCATATAACCAAAAGGTTGTGGTGATTGTTGGTAGTTATAAGTCTGAATATGCGCCGATGAGGTTGATGAAGAAGACGATGCTGGAGAGGCGGGTGGTTTATCGCCCAAAATTTGATTGGCTAAATTTAAAATTCCCACTTTAAACCGTCTCTTTTGGTTGCTATCCATCTCCTTCATATCTGGAAGAACGCTTTTCAGAAAAGATAAATCTGGATCATCTGCATTTCCTTTCTCGCTAGATGCCCTTTTTGATCTAAAGTATTCTAGCGCTGTTTTATTAACCTCTGCAATAGATGTACTACTACAGATTTTGGAGGTCCTTTTCATTTTCTTGGGTGCAGGTGCTGCAAAACTATTCGATGCAAAATTCTCATGTGGTTCCTCTCCGGTTTGGCTAGCTTCTGGTTCATCATGTCTTTGACTATCTCCTCCTTCGCTTCTTCTTTGGCTATTGTCTAGTTCATTTTCATTAACATTGGCATCATCATCATATTCTTCTTCCTGTGTTTCTTCAGGCGAAGGGACGGTGGACATTGGAGTTGAAATATTTCCTTGCGATTTACGAGATTTGGTAAAAGGTAATAAGAAATGCAGGTTTTCTGCTAGATAGTATGGTTTCTTTACCCTCCTTCCCGAGCCAGAACGCCCAATCGGCGCTTTTAAGTGTCGAGTATAGCATCCTCTTAAATTTCTCCACCGTTCTTTACAATCTTGTGCTTAAAAAAAGCACAAAATTTTATTAATAATGGTTTTGCAAAGTTATTTTCTTAACATTTAATTACAGATATTTTGCTACGGGATCGTCATTCAAAGCACTCTCATTTTATTTCCTGCGAGGGCATACTACTATTCGAAGAGTAGTGGTGGATACAGCAGTAGCAATTTGGGAAACTTTAAAAGTTGACTATATGCCAATGCCAACAAAGGAGAGTTGGTTGCAAGCAGCTGATCGTTACTGGAAATTGTGGAATCTTCCCAATTGCGTGGGAAGTGTAGATGGGAAGCATATCAGAATGAAAGCTCCTCCAAAGAGTGGATCGGCGTTCTATAATTACAAAGGATATTTCTCGATAGTGTTATTAGCAGTTGCGGATGCAGATGGAATTTTTTCAAGTATAAATGTTGGCGAATATGGTCGAAATAGTGATGGAAGGGTGCTAAAAGAAAGTTCATTTGGAAAAGCATTATTTAGTCATCAACTAGAACTTCCAGAACCCGCAGCGTTGCCAGGAGAAGATAAAGAGTTTCCCTTTTATTTTGCAGCCGACGAAGCTTTTCCGCTTCACAATAATATAATGAAGCCATACCCTCGTAGACAATTAACAAATGAAAGAAGAATATTTAATTACAGAATATCTAGAGGACGACGATCTGTAGAATGTGCTTTTGGCATGTTGACTTCCAAGTTTAGACTGTTGGAAACGCCAATATGTTGCAATGTTGATAGAATTGACAGCATCATTCAAGCGGTTTCCGTACTACATAATTTTATACGGATTCACGATGGAATTTTTTCCAGTCCTACAGTGCAACTCAGTGCTGAGAAAAGAACTGAAGAAGCATCATCAAATTCAGGACATAGCAACCGTCAAAGACCTACAAATACTGCTCTTGACCTTAGAAATCAACTATGCAATTTTTTTTTGCACCCCAACGGTGCGATACCATATCAGGATAAATATTGCGTATAATAATTATTATAGGAATTTTTAAAAACAGTGTGTATGTATGTGAAAATATTGTACAAACTTTATTACTAAACTTTAAAATGGACTAACATTAATCATTTTATTAAAAAAAATTTGTATCCACTTACCTGATTCTGTTAATTCTTTCGCGATGGTTTCCCATGCTTTATCTTGTATATTTCTCCTACTGTAATCCGAACTTGTGTAATCGTATAAGCACGGGTGTTTTTCAATTAAAGCAACAAAATTTATATTAAAATCTGGATCGTCTTTCATTTTGCCGTTTTGAGTACTATACAAAACTTTTAAAATAATATTTTTTATTAAATTCAGATTGATTCGTCGCAACAGGCACCAGGAAACATATAACGCGTGACACAAAGTGGAGCATGTTGCACTTTGCTAACAATCACGCCACGTGTTACAAGTCATAACAATGTCTTATCACTTCAGTGGGCGCTGGTCCATATGTTTATATTTGTATAACGCAAAAATGCATGTCAGATGCAAGTCATTTGTCAGATCACGCGTCATGTCAGAAGTCATGTCAGTTTGGTGGGCGCTCGCACTTAGGCACTACAAAAGAAACTTTCCTTGGTACTATCTTATCCACAACTCTTAATTAAATATAAACATTAATAATAGAGCTATTGCCCTAATTCATGGTTGTCTGAGGCAGTACGGTGTCGCCAAACGGGGATTAATTGAGGGACGGGATCCAAGCGTGTAGAAAGATGTTTCAGGACAAAATCAACGTGCAGGCGCAGAGAATGCAACGAAACTGATTAGCGGATTTTAGGCTTCCTTAACGTGTTCTAACATTTCATACCGTTACCTAATGTTTCATAATGGGCATATAACAGGAATCGCCCAAGTAGTAATGCTAAATTAAAAGGGATTACAGCTCACTTGAGATTGAGGGCCGCCCAAACGAGCAAATGCAGTGGAAAAAATTAAATTCTCACAATCTGCCTCTTGTAGTAAATACCACGCCACTGGCATCAGACAAACTTGTGACTGCCTCTTAATACTCGATAACTTTGGATTAAGGCACGGGGTTACAGATCCCTATAGGACCCCACGAAACGGAACTGTGCTGGTTGCTCCAAAAATTTCGACCTTGTGTCGGTTTTGAAATCTACAGGGTGAAGTTAGCTCTACTCCCTAAAACTTCACTGCGCTAATAATAATAATAAAGAGAGGAGTAGGCATGTAAAATCAAAAATGACCGTTACAACTTTCTTAAAATTGCAGACTCATATTCTAAGAAGGCGTCAGCTATGTGTCCATGAAAACGATTAAAAAGTTTTAAAAATTGTAGTTTTTTTTTTAATTTAAAGGTATTTTGTAATCTATGAACTTATTATTCACTAGATTCTTACCCTACCATATAGGTGAATAGTAAAATAGTTTTATCATTTATTAAATTTAATTGTAATTAAAAAAGTTACAAAAGAAATTTTTTTGAACGTATTTAATAAAGAAATCGCACTGCAAGACGAAACAACTTTTCCTATATCGAATGACTAATAATACTAAAACAGTAAAAGAAAACACTAGTAATGCGAATTACATTACCGTAGTCAGTAGATTTGCACCTGCGCCCCAGAACGAATTTGATTTGTAGGCAGACACGTGCTGAACCTGGACTGCTACGTAAACGCACATGCTGTGTTATAAAGGACACGGTGACGACATAATGAACTATCGCACGATCGGCGATGATAAAAACGTGATACACGGAAGACGGCATAACAGGCATTTATGTAGGGTGTAACTGAAATACTTCGCCATATTTTAATGGCGTTTGCGTAAGAAATTGACAAAAAAAGTTCTCAACCCAAACTGGGAAACGATATTAAAATGAAAATTGACAAATTTTTATACCAGTAGAAGGTTTATTTATGATTGTTTTTAATTTTTACGTATGACTGTAAGATATTGAAATTAGCAACTCCTATAAATGTTTTTATTAGAACTTTTTTACGAACAAGAATTTGATTATAAAAAATATGTACTGGAAAGCCTGATTTATTGGAAAAACTAGTTTAACTTTTTTAGTTTCTTCTTAAAACTAATAGTTTTTTACAAAAAAGAAAATACATTATGGGTTGTTAATTTTAACCCCCTAAAGCCTTACATACAAATTAAAGAACATTTCACAAATAAGCCTCTTGTTGGTAGAAAAGATCTGCCAATTTTAATTTAATATTCTTTCCCAGTTTTTAGTAAAATTACAGAAAAATAATTTTAACCCCCTTTGAGAATTGAACCTATATGCATTTTTTTGTCAATGTTTTACGTAGAATACGTCATTAAAATATTACCAAATATTTCATTTATTTTAAAAATTGAACACCTAGGTCAAATTCAAGATTTGAATTAACTTTCCCTAAGAATTTTTAATATTAATACTAAAATATGGGATTGGTCTTCTTGAGTCCTCACGAGCTGTCGATGATAAACTGTTTTTATGTAAAGTATCGTTCTGTTTTAAATTCGACAAAATGTCATCAAGATGTAAAAATTATGGACTCATGAAAAATTTCATAAATATTAACTTACTTTTATAAAACCGTTTGTCCACAAAAGTACTTCATCTAAAACACATGGCTTCCTTAATGTTAGCTGATATTTCAAAAATTTTGCATGGGACCATAGTTTTACATTTTGAACAACTTTCCTTGATGATATTTTGACGTATTTAAAATAGAAAAGGACTTTCACCAAAGAGTATGTAATTACATAGGCATTGCTTTAACTGAAAAATGTTTTTATTTGCCACTTGTGAGAGTTAATGAAGACCAATCCAACATTTTGGTATTAAGGTTTTCTACTCAGAATTTTACGATGTATATCTGCACGTGTAGTTTTTCCGTTATTTTAGGAACACCCTGTATAATACCATAAGAACTACTGATTTAGTCGATTAAATGACCTGAAAACATATTCCATAGAAAAATATCAAGAGGGATATTTTCCGAAATAACATGTTTTAGGACACCCTAGAAATTTAATCGACTATGATAGTTCGAATGGTATTCTGAGGATTAATGCATAACACTAAACATCTTGACTGCTGTCAAAAAAAGTTATTAATGTCAAGGATGGACTGAATAAAACACCAACTGTTCGTTGTACACTGAATAAACGCCAATTTAGTTTAAATTGATCGCTATTGATAGAAATTCAAATTCTCATGGCTTTTTATCGGTTGTAATATTAATCATCTAATACGAGGGCGGTTCACCAATTATTGTCCCTAGCATAGAAGCAAACGTTTGAGAAGAACGAAATAATTTTATTTTTCAACATAGTCCTCTGACAGGTTAATACATTTTAAGTATCGGTGCTGAAGTGCTTGAATGCCTTTGGAAAAAAATTTTGTATTTTGTTCCGCCAGCCACTCATTTACGGCTGTCATCGCTTCTTCGTCGTTCATGAAATGGGTTCCCCGAAGATGTTCTTTTAATTTTGGAAAAAGAAAATAGTCGCTAGGGGCCAAATCTGGCGAATAGGGAGGTTGCTCAAAAATTTCAAAGCCAGCGTTGTGAATGGCTGCCATTGAAATACAGCTTTTGTGGGCCGGGGCGTTATCCTGATAATACAGAACACCTCGTCTCAATTGTCCTCTTCTCTTTTCCTTGATTGCTTCTCGAAGTTTTGGTATTAAATCTGCGTAATATTGACCTGTTACGGTGTGCCCACGTGGTAAATAATCCACAAAAATAACTCCCTTAAAATCCCAAAAAACCGTTGCCATGATTTTGCCTGCCGAAGAAACAACACGAAATTTTCGAGGCGGTGGGGAACCCTTATGCCGCCATGCCATACTTTGGCGTTTCGACTCTGGGTCAAAGTGATGAACCCAAGTTTCATCCACTGTAAGGAATCTTTGCAAAAATTCATCGGAGTCTTTGTTAATGATTGCCAAATTGGTCTCTGCGGTAACTTGTCGGAGACGTTTTTGATCTGCCGTTAGTATTTTTGGTACCCAACGTGCCGAGACTTTTGTGAGACCCAATTCTTCGTGCAAAATTTTTTCAACGCTCCCAACTGAAATGCCACATGTCTCCGCTATGCGTCTGACGGTAATTCTTCTATCATTCAGTACCATATCATGGACCAAATTAATATTTTTTGTTTTTGGTGGTCCTGCACCTGGCGCGTGTACACAGGACTCTCTCCCCAGTTTGAAATCTCGAGACCAATTTTTAATTACCTGGTATGAAGGCGCAGAATCACCCAATACTTCAGTCATGTCCTTATGAATTTCTTGCGGTAATAAACCTTTCTTGCAGAGGTATTTTATAACAGCTCTTGTTTCAATTTTATCCATTTTGATAAAATTACAAACACCACAAGAGAACTGAACTAATATTTCGAATAAATGAAAAGATAGAGAGACGCAATTTTACATACACTAACGTGAATAAATAACACTTCGGATAAAAACAGTTTTTCATTTGTCAGTCAATGCCTACTATATTAGGGACAGTAAATGATGAACTATCCTCGTAATTTCAACTATCACTGTAATTAGTATTGCCGTCCTTTATAATACTGCAGCTTAGACTAATCAAAGATTTAATCCATCTACCACTAAATGAACAAGACCACAGAAAGTTCTATGAAATCAAATAAAAAGAAAGATTTTATCCAACAATGGACAACAGGTGGTGTTGGGGAGTCACTTCCTTACGAGGGTTTTACGAACGTGACATCTTGTCACTTTTTACTTTCTTTTACAATAAAGGAAGTATTGGACTTACCCCAAAAATTCGTTTTAGAGTCCCCTGATCCCAAAAAACATATATTTTTTTCATTGGTCTGTCTGTGTGTCTGTGTGTCTGTCTGTGTATCTGTCTGTCTGTGAACAGAATATCTCAAAAATGGAAAGAGGTATGGCGTTGAAACATTATATATAAGTTTTGTGTACTATGTAGATGAGACAGCAAGCTTTTGAAGAAAATGGCATAACCGGAAGTATTTGTTTACTCTTGTGACTTTTCAGTTTTTTCGATTTTTTCAAAAACGGCTGTAACGATTTTTTCAAACTTGACATTTTTATTACATTTTTAATGTGTATTGAGGTGAGCTAGGTGATTTTCCAGTTGAATACTTCTAAAGTGGGCTTCTCTTGTTTTTTTTTTCAATTTTTTTTAACTCCTATTTTAAATAGAACACCCGGTATATTATTACATTTTTTAATTCAGCTTAAAATTTTAGAGAAAATTTGTCTCTTCAACTAACGCTCTATTTTGTACCGTTTTTATAGAATTTGTAATTTTTGACAAATGCTTAAAAATTAAAAATGAAATTTTATACTAATTAGTTGTGTGAGTGTATCACATCAGATTTTTAAATGTCGCATCAATAAGACTCGCATTTTCTTTAATGAAAAAATTTGGAGATTAATTGGTAATTTATTATCCCAAAAAGAATAATGATTAAATGATTATCCAAATAACTGAGACATTGTCAGTACACATTTTTCATTATCTTGCATTTGTGCTAAATACATTTACAATTTTTTTAAAACTTTTAAATCGACATATTACTAACTCTTCTGGATTTATTGGCTCTCTCGCCGGCAAGTACCTTCGAATGTTTATAGAGGCGGGATTATTGTGCGGAGGACTAAAAAGTTATGAGGGTTAAACCGGCTTTAGTATTATTAAACCTATAAATATACTTTTACAACTTTGTGTAAACTTTAAGAACATTGAGGGGTAGAAAAATAATCGCATATTGATCACTCCATCTGACTATTATTTTTCGGCTCCAATTTTGATTGGTTATAAATACTGCCATTTTATGAAGTGACTATAAAAAATTCCTAGTTAATCAGTTGAGCATCTGTTTTTTATTGAAATATTTACAAATTAATTCATCGCTCAATAAAATCCCGACTTTCAGTTCTGCTGTGCTAGGCGCTGCCAGCTAATACCTCATTCGGCTGGCCCACGAAATTCCTATTATACTCAAGACCGTCATAAATGAGGGTAGTTTAGTTCACTAACGATTTTATTCAAGACTAGTCCAAGTTGAAATGCGTTTCTGCCCACGCGTGTGTTAAGGCGATGAGGAAATGATAATGGGGATTCAGTGTAGTAAGGTGAAAAATGGTCTCTGCTAAAGTCGAGGGCAAGTTAAAGCTCGCTGCTTCATTTAGATTCTACAGGTTGCTTGTTTTATAAGAAGCATGAGCTCCATACGTCAAACGCTAATGGTTTCAAACCCCATGTGCCACATTTAAAAACATTCATATTTTTAGGGCCAAATGTAATTCGTAGTTTTCCTTGTACTGCAGTAATGTTCGTAATTGTGTATGGTGAAAAGCCTGAAAATTCTTCAAAATTAATGTTTCAGTGAAGTTGATTGATGCAAACCACAGTGGTAGCGGAAATAAATATTAGAGTGTTTAATTACTGGACTTGTTTACAGTACATTTATATGGGGTGATCAAATACATTTCACCTCTAGCGTGCTGTGGCTCCATGATGTTTATATGGAACCACAGCACACTAGAGCTGAAATTTATTTGATCACTCGATATATCTACATTCAATAAAGCCAGCCGCCGAAATAAAAACTAGTACATCGATACCCGTTTGGACCGTCCAGTTTATGGTTGGTTATCTAAACCTTATTGTTCTTATTGTACTTCTTATTGTACTTATTGTTCTGAAAATGTCGTGGCAATCATTTGATTTAGTTGGAAGACCAAATAGAATGAAAATTAATTCAATCTTGATGTGTTCTAAATAATGTAATACGTAAATAGACACATTTTCTGCTCCAGGGAGTGAGCTTAACTGAGTGCTCCAAGTATAAGAAAATAAGTATTGATAATCCAAACAAGTACCAGCTATTTTTGGTAAAGAGCTGCATATTTTTACTTTCCCATACCCATAGGTATAGGGAAGTCTTATTAGAATCATGAAAATTTTGGAAATCGAGATTTTCACAGAAATATCCGTTTTGGGCCTCTAGGAACCCAAAAAAGTGGTTTTTAAAAAATGTCTGTCTGTGTGTGGGTGGGTGACGCTCCTACAGCGGAAAGTATTGCTCCGATTTTGATGCGCTTTGGAATGCAGGGGTTTATCGAAAATTCATCGACAAAATAAGCTTTTCAAAAAAATCCGAAACCGGAAGCGGAAGTTACGCATGTTTTTTTGGTATCACTGTTTTCGTGATTAAAATTTTGAAAATTTTATCGTGGATAACGATAGAGGGTTATAAGACAAATCTGTTAGTTTTTTGCTGAACTGGCTAGGTTTAAAATGAAGGGCGCTATGATTTTTTGAAAATTTTGAGTTTAACGCCCTATTACTCAAAAACGGATGAATCGATTCAATTGATTTTTTTTTTCTGAGTAGTATATGAAGTCTAACATGAGGTGATATAAAAAGTGTTTTGAAAAATATTAAGGGGCCTAAATTACAAATTTTCAAAATTTTGGAAATTTTATAAAAATCATTTCTCAAAAACTGCCCACAGGAATTTGTTTAAACTTCATACACTGATAGACCCCGAAAAGGGCTATCGATCTGTTTTTTAAAGAATCTCATGAATTATCTGTGGCGCCCTCTACGAAGCTTTGAAATTTGAAAATTTAAACCCCTTTAATTAATAAACAAAACAAGATAGGTAGCTGGGGTTTTCACTGAATTGCTCAGTGCATAATGGAGCATATGAATATGCAAAAAAATATTACACTCGTGGATATATGTAAGCGCACCGGCCCCCTCCCCACTCTATTTTTGAAAAATATTTTTTTTTATTCTAACGGTTGTTATATTTTTGCGTCAAAGAATCTTTTTCCGCGAAAATAAAAAAATCGATTTTGTATGCCCTAGAAAATATAATTTCCAGGTACTTAGAAAATTTCACCTCGGTGCTACAGCCGTTTTGAGGAAAATAATACATAAACTAGCACAGTGGCGGCTTGTCCACTTGGCGCCATCTACAGAAGCTCGGTGATCACGTTTTGAACTACACATTCTTTTATATTTACCCGCAATTTACGTGAAAGTGTAAACGCTTATCAGGGTGAAGACGTGAGTCATCGAGTTGAAATTTTGATATGTTGTAAAGACTGTTGAATAAAGACGATATGAACAGTTTCCAGTATGGGAAAGTCCAGGGAGGTAGTCACGTCCACTTTTTTCTAATTGTACCATTATGAATTTTAATAGGTTTATTTGAAGTAACTTCACTGGTTTACATAACTGCAAGATACAGAATACCAACAAAAATTTTTCTGTGCATAATAGCTCAACAACCTAGAGTAGCGGGTAGGTACTTCTCTTCGATCCCGGGGGAGGACAGGCCTACTTTAGGGACGCGACCCTGCCCATGCAATGGTGCTATGGTGTTCTCTAGTCTCTATTTATTAAAATACACCATGCTCCAACCCGAAAGTTCATTACGCAGATGATGAAAGGCATGGATACCGACTAAAATTAACAACATAATGCCAAATCTCTGGAACCGAAGAAAGGATGATAGAGTTAAATCAGGAACTTAATAAAATACAGTGGGACATTGTTAGTGTAGCAAAAGTAAATAAATGGTGTGTCTAGCAGAGCAGTGTACTTAATCCTACAAATGAACAAAAGATACAAACTAAAAATAGTTCAGATATATGCCCCCACCAGCTGATATAAAGATGAAGCTATAGACGAAACATACGATGAAATAATTAGAAGCATCGAACAAGATAAAACTCACTTCAGTTTAATTATAGGCGACTGTAATACTGAAATAGATAAAAAAGAAGATCCGCACGAAACATGTAAGAGTGAATATGGATTTGGCGAAAGCAAACCAAGAGGCCAAATACTTACTAATTTTGTAGTGCAAAATAACATGTATGCAATGAATAGCTTATTTAAGAAAAACCGAAGAATAAATAGACGTGGCGAAGCCCTAATGGGTCAACAAACAACGAAATAGATTTCATAATAACGAATAACAAAGACATTGTCCAAGATCTGTGTGAAACAGTTTCGTACCATGTACTGATCACAGACTGGACCGCACGAAAATATACATCAACACGAACAAGGAAAGGACGAAACTATTACAAAGTGGAAATATGAAGTGTATAAAAATTGAGATATTACAAACAGAAAGAAGAACTAAATAAGATCGCATGACAACAACTGGCAAATATGGCCATCAACGAAATTAACAGTAAAAACACAAAGACAATAACTATTGCAAGTAACGCCATTAACGTACATGGTGGAAACAAAACAAATAAACTATTAAACGAGACAATACAATTATTACTCTGCAAAAGAAAACAAGGCAAAGTAAGAAGTGGGATACTGTGGAGTACACAGAATTGAACAAAACCATAAAAAAGAAAGTCCGAACTGACGTACTAAAATATAATAAAGATTTAACACACAAAAAAATATTGAAACTAATGAAAATATGAATGTATTGAGGTCAAATCTTAAGACATATAACAAAATTTTGAAAAATAGATGGACAGGAGACAACTGACCAAAAGGAAATAATAAAAGTGGCAAAGAATTTCTGTAAAACATTATACACAGCCCAAAAGAAAACCTTTGAAAGCAAACGCCTACAATGATAAATTCTGGTTCAGAAGACCTAACATAACAGCGAATGAAATTAGAGGGGTTTTGAAACAAATGAGGAAGAATAAATCGCCTGGAGAAGACAATATAATTAGCGAACATATTAAATATGGCGGAGAGAAACTACACATTTTCAAATATATTTCAATAAATTTCTTGAGGTAGTCGACACACTTAATGACTGGGGCAATGCTGTTTTAATTCTATTGCACAAAAAGTGAGATAGATATAATATCCGAAATTACAGACCTATTAGCTTCATGACGCACCTGTAAAATTTATGTTTGACGATTATTGCGAACCGACTGCCTGGCCCAAAAACTGAACATACCAAGCAGTAGAACAGACAGGATTTAAAAGTGGGTTTTAAACCATAGATCATTTACAGTGTTTCAAATGTTAATCAAAAAATGCAACGAATACAACTTAGCGTTAACATTAGCTTATATAAACTTCGAAAAAGCTTTTGACACGTACTCGTACGCTATTCTAAAAGCTCTTGGCGACTTTCGCATTGATACCCGATACTCAAACGTCATTAAAAACATATACAGAAAGGCAACGAGCACTCTAAAGTTGAAAAAAAAACATCTGGGAAAATAAGAATAGAAAGAATGTATTCAAGGAACTGGACTGGACAGGAATAGGTATTAACGTTGACGCACAAAATTTTACACATTTAAGATACACAGATCACATTGTGTTGATAGCTAAAGATAAGTCTGAACTGAAAAGATTGAGAAGACAGCTAAGTGACAAAGCTGGAAGAATTGGTTTAAACATCAGTAAACGAAAAACAAAAGTTATGACAAATAGTGAGAATCCCCTCTACATTGAAATTGACGAAGAACTTATACAACAGGTGAACTCGTACATATATCTAGAGCATACAATCAAGTTGGGAAGGGAGAATCAAGACGCGGAGTTAAATAGGCGTATCTCACTCGGTTTGGGTTGGACAGGCTTTGATAGGTTATCCACAATACTTAAAGATAAAACCTTCTTAAATCACTTAAAGGTAAGAATATTGTATTCTGTCGTGTTGCCCGTACTAACTTATGGCACCGAAACAATTACCCTAACCAACAACATAATTAATTGATTGGAAATAATTCAACGAGCGATGGAAAAGAGAATGATAAAGGTGTCATTATGACACATGCAGAGGAATGAATAGGTTAGAGAATGAACAAGAGTAACGGACATTATTGTTGGTCTCAGAAAGGATGAAAAACTTATGACTCTTAAATCGGGGAATATCTTGTACTAGAAGGTTGAAACTAACTTATGGCACCGAAACACAGGCTCAATGGAAAAGGATTTATTGTAAACAGGAAAGTAGTCACAAATGTAATAACCTAGAAAGCAATCTTCTCAAGAATCTCATATCTGATTCTGCGAATAAGCAAGAAATATTTATTAAGTGATTCAATTCTACATCAACGCACCCAGATGAAGAAGTTGAAACGTTTTACGAGTGGTCAATCTACATTAGGAGATGCCAACCGATGGACCTAAAGCTCGCTGGTGTGATGATGTAAACTACATTGAGTAGAAATGCCCAAGAAAGAACATGGTGGAGAATCAAGGGGGAGGCCTATGTTCAAAATTGGCGGCTAAAGGCTAATGATGATTTTAAGTAGTACAGAGTTGTTTTTCGAAGTCGGAAATGGGAACAATTCTCTTGGTTTATTGACAGTGAAAGTGTGCAATGGCCAGTGCCTTGCTACGTCGGACTTACCTTAATTAAATCCCTTGTAGCCACTAAACTCCTTCGCACACAAACAAATACCACGTCACAAATGTGGCATGCAAATCTCATGAAAGAAAAGCACGGGATAAATTAATCTAATTATATTGAATGTGAATATAAGTATGTCTAATTAACAGGCTAACTAAATGGTAAGAAAATTTTATCTCTATTACCTATATGATATTATAAATCGTTACAGACTGCTAAACGTGATTATTGGCTTCATCAAATACTTAAGCATAGGTTATTGGTTACTTGACGCAATCAAAGTTTATGACTAAATGACGGCATTATATGGGGTACTTAAAGAGCGTCACTTATCAATTAGTTGACCACAACACTCTAGGCCGTTAACACCTTGTAGAACCCTGTCAGCTGCTCTTGTTATATCCGACGGATGCTGCTCGAGCCGGCACACGCTCGACTGCCGACGGGGACTTTTTATCTCGGCGGGACGGCTCCGGAATATTTATTAGATGCGGGGGGGACTTCATTGACCAACGGTGCCCTTATCCAGGGTAACGCTACTAAATACCCAAGGGAAAATTGAAGGCGTGACGCACTTCCAGAACGAATCACTGGCACAGTGGGAGTCCTGTACTAAATCCGCATAAGCGACTTGGATATTCGGTCTTCCGATATGGATCTCACAGCTCACCGACGACTGACACCCTGGCACAATCTGTTCACGTAAAAGAATTCAGAATTTTTGCTGATGCTTTCGTGAACTGGGATCTAAGATTGACTCATAAACCCAATAAAATAACTAACGCCCCACGTCTTCCGCCATCTCTCTCCTACATATGTGCGCTACGTTCGTTGCACAAGGTTTTAACACATTTCGCAAGAAAGCAGACGTCGAAACGCGCACGTAGGCCACAGACACGTTGAAACGTGTCTTCCAAGGAGCAACAGATCGGCATCAAGAAAGATGACGTCAACCGATAAATGATTAATTCCGAAACGTTATCCTAATCGACCTCTTTTGCCTATCAACTAAGTACGACTTGCGCGAGACAGAAACTGTAAAATAGGGCTCGCGCTTGCAGAACCCTGCAATATTATTGTGAAAAAGCGGAATATGTCGTTAGTAAATAGACTAAATTTTGCGATGAGCTTGCAATTATTCTAATAAAGAACCACCACAAACTGCACCATATGTTTTTTTAGTAGAGCTTTTATTCTCTACCGCCCTTATTTGAATAACTGTTTTGAGTATTCATGTCTCGAGTGCCATTAAGTGTATATGGAACCACAGAACTCGAGATATGAAATTTTGTTGATCGCTTTATATATTGTATCTTTATTTGGTTTTTCTCCATTAACCTAGTTTGTAATTGTACGCTTCAAGCTCAAAAACACATTATGTTTATAGTAAAAAAAAATTAATGTTCTTTTGTGGGTATTCGTATTTAGCATAGTTTGCTTTTAGTTAGCATTATAATATAACACTGTGATTGTTTGTATGCAAATAAATAGAATGTTTCACGGTTAGAAAATTCCAGTAAGACCAAAGTGAGAAAATAATAAATACATATGTTCAATTAAGCAAGAAACAAATGAAATAAGTTAAGAAATGTAAATGAAAATAACCGTAAAAAGTACATATGTGCATGTATTAGCAAATAACACACTATTATTTTAGAATTATTCTTTTAGGGACAATAATAATGAGCGCTAATTGCCTATTAAATGCTATTTTCCAGTACATATATAAGCAATAGTGCACTCTCGGTTTTCACGAAACTGTTTATTAAGTATTGTTGAATATCGTCGCCGCAGTACTTAGAATTCCCAAAGACTTAATTAAAATTGCATTGAGCTATTAATTGCCCTTTGAACTCTCAACGCTGCTACTTCAAGGCAGCGTTATTAGATGTACAATTGAAAACGTCCCTAGTTATATTTTACTTATCTACGATTTAATTAGAACTCCACAAAGTCGTAAAATTATCATTCCGCAATGTCGACCGCATATTAAATATTTAATGATGCTCATGGCCTCTATCATTTTACCATCAGTCCGATAATACTGCAACAATTTCTTACAGGTTGTGAAAGTGGCTTTTAAACCGAGCGCTAGTAAGAACGATCTGGTGTTGGAAATAAATGTGAAACCAGCGAAATGGGGACTTTAATTTACTGGAAGTACATTTGATTTATACAATTCAAAGGGCTGCGTAAATCTACAAACCGAAATGAATGATTCAATTTCCCATAGTAGCTGCATGTAAAACCATTCGATTTATCTACGAATGTGATCTTGCTTTAAAAATTAAAATTTACAATATAAACAATTAAGATGTAAAATTTATAGAATGGTTTTGTTGTTAAATAATGATCTTTTAAGGGTATGTAGTAAACACGATTTGTATAACATTGATACTTCGTTGTTATTTAGAGTTTAGCTTGTTGCTGGTCTCACACCTAAATAAATAAAAGGACTGCGTAAATTAATAAACTAATTGATATTTTAAACGTATACAGATACAGAAATGTCGTTGCTGCCACAGTAAACGCTTATACAGAGGGTCGTAAAAGAATTCACAAAGCATAGATTTTCAATTTTCAAGTACAAAAGCTTTAACTTTATATTATTTACGGTAAGTTTCGACAATAATCTCGAAAAATAATTGTACCTTCTAACCAGACCGCTCGTTGTTACAAGTTCATTTTATGTTTTTATGTACTGGTACATTTACTTTAATAGACACGTCGATAATAGAGTTAAGTATTAACTTTTATAATATATTGATTATCGGCTTTTACATTTTTGGGATTTGTCAGCTTTGAATATCAGAAGTGTAATTGTTTTATTTTCGAAAAGAAAAATCCTAATGTAGTTGATCAAGCAGCCAAATATTTATTTATAAACAATGTATTTATAAACAAAAGGCTAGACCAACAGTGGCTGTTTTAACAACCATTCAATAATAGGTCGGAGCTAAATTAAAATTAGTATAAATATATTTAGATAACAATTATTATTTTAGGTTTTACATTATTCTAAGTATTATTGAAAATATAGGTATCCAAGATTATTAAGAATAAGTATCCAAATAATATCCCATTAATTGTTTTGACCGTACTGTATATGGTATTGTAAATATGTGGAGATCTTGTAGTTTGAGATTATTGTCCTAACTAGTCGAATAACAGGCGAGTTTAATTGAAAATTAGAACTGCGTAGATTGTCCCATGATGCCATTGTAATTACCTCCAATAAATTTAAGAAGTTATTTGGAGGTATATTATATTTTGTAACGGGCTAAATCGACAATTACTTCAAAGCGCCTGTTTGTAACGGTACGACACGGTATTCACGAAAATCCAAAATAAAGCTAGACCACTAGCAAGTACAATAACTCACAAGATCGGGAATGTAGCTCATAGGACCGCTGCCCAGCCCATTACAAAAGAGTTGCCGACTAGACTCAGTGGAGCGAGGGGTGGTCCAACACGAGATCACACAGGGTAACGGCCTAATGAACGGTAAACAGATCTAAAATGATAAGGCGCCACCACATTTCCTACACTAGAAAAATGCATAAGTGAACCCGCTAAGAACACGTGGAAGCATAACGCGCTCACCTTTCGACTTTAAGCTTGGCAGTATTTTGGTCAGCGAGCCAGTTCAGCACCATCGGACCTACATTTCGAAAATCTGCTGGCCAAACTCCTCTTACAACTGTCAAATACAATACGCAAATAGCATGTACAATAACAAAAAAGAACACAGTTAAATTAACAAAATATTTGAATATACAGATTGTCCGAAATCCGTTTTAAACATAGGAAATTAATGAGTGCGACAAGGAAGACAAACAAAATGAGCAGCAGGACAAATATAGAATGTAATCATGGCTAGGTAAATTTTTAAACTAAAATTAAGTCAATGAAACAAACAAACACTTCTGTCAAATATTTTATGTGTTATTAAAAGTATAAAGTGAGATTTAAATATACTATTGTTTACTATTCACATAATTATTTTAATTTTTTAAACCTCACTTTATACTCTTAATGACAGATAAAATATTTGACAGAAGTGTTTGTTTGTTTCATTGACTTAATTTTATTTTACAAAATTACCTAGCCATGATTACGTTGTATTTTTGACTTTCTACTCATTTAGTTTAAGTCTTCCTTGTCGCAATCATTAATTTCCTATGTTCAAGATGGGTTACTGACAATCTGTATATATAAATGCACATAATAAGATGAAATGGTTTAGTATACAGCAGTTAGGTAAATTGCGTAACGTCTTAATCTATTGAAATTATTCGGTAAACTTGACATTAACTCTTGAACTTACTGAAAAACGATATGAACATCAGACTATAATCAAATAACGGCAATAAAAGGCGATCTTCAACTATAATAAGTAGCGATTACAACACATGACAGGGCTACTGCATAACGGTAAACAACAACCATGTAAACTGACGCTAAATGAATTGTAATGACAGGTTCACAACTGTAATGGTTTGACAAATGCAAAAAAGGCACACAATAAAAGTTAAACAACCGCGACATTACGTCAACTGTCCGTTGCTTCGGCGAAACACACTGTATACGTTAAGTTGCACTCTAAACGGTAATAATAATACAAACGGTACCTTTAAAGAGCTTGTCTGTGCGGCAAATTGATGTCCCATGCTACTGCAATCAGCTGCTGGTTCGAGACATTGCTTAGATGAAACGGAAAGGATACTGCAACAACTCAACGAGCTGCGGGCGGACGGAGCCATGGGGTATTATCCACCACTGAAGGCGACATTGAAGCAACGCACGGTAAATTGGCAGGACGACAGAAACGGTAAGCGATTGCTTCGCGAAGCAATGATAAGCCGTTAATAAGGTTTCACAGGTAATTCGTTAAACGACGAAATGGGAGCGCTACTCCGCGATACGAAAGACTCGAGGCTTACATTCAATAACAACTACGACACCCAGCTCGACCGCCGTTCCCACAACCACGTGCAGTACAACAAAAGATCCAATAAATGCGAACACAACACTTGCGAACGGAGAAAAACAGGCGGTACACATCACACACACCAAGGTACGACCGTTAGACGTTAAAATAGCACAGAAACCAAACGTCAAACACCCTTGCGACCGCAATCCCCGAAGGGAAGGGCCGCGGGAGCGCCAATTCAAAAACCAACTGTTGCTTTCAGACGCCGGATCGATTCTCTCCAGAAAATGCACGCAGACGGCGCGATCGATAAAGTGGTGGGAGCAAAAACTGAAGCTCACTCTCTCGAGCACATGGCATCTGTCTCTCAAATTTACGCTACGGAACTTACAGAAAAATGCCGGAAGGCGCCTTGCAGACGGATCGATATTTATATTCTAGCGAGCCAACAATTTGAAAGCGAGATACACAGAAAGAGTGCATATTAGAACCGTTAGCTGTAAGCGAATAACACAGCTGTGTGCGTTAGAAAGCCAATGCTTGCACAAAACTCGATATGCCCAAACTCAGGCGGAATAATTCGAAAAACCCATATACAACTGGGGTCGTAATTTAGGAAATAACGCTGATTAGCCGTACGTTCGTACAATCTAAAAATGTCCTAACAATATCTTCTGTGTTCTATAGTTATCATGTTAAACTGCGTCAGTTGTTTTCTATAGTTCTACTTGCCTTTGTTCTAAACCAAACTATTTTCAGGAAACGCTTTAGAACTGACTAAATTCGATCTATCTATCTTTGGTAAAATGAATTCCAAATGAAACTGCCATATTCTATTATATTTACAGAAGAATTATAAGGTTTTTAGTGCTTTTGTGTTTTTAAAGTTTTTTGTTACGTCGACTATAAAGCCCAACATTTTGTTAGCTTTGCATACAGTTTTTTAATGTGGGTGTTACAAGTAAAATCACTGCTCAAAGTGATGCTTAAGTTTCGTGTGCTTGTTACGCTGTTAACAAGGGTATTGTTTAATGTGTAGTTAAAAGTTATAATGGACTTATTCGAAAGAAGGAAATTTTGTAACAGTTTTGAACATTTAAAAACAGTTTGTTTATGCTACACCAGTCATTCAAGTGATTCAGGTAATTTTCAAGGATAATACAGTCATTCTTCTTCTTGAAGTGCCTATCCTCTATGGATGTTGACTATTACGTTTGCACAGATAATTTTACCGACGGTTGAACGGAATAAGGCAGCTGAAGTCATTGTGATCCACTGTCGAAGGTTCTTCATCCAAGATGTTCGGCGACGACAGGACCCCTTTTTCCTTCAACCTTGCCCTGAAGGATTAGTTGAAGAGCTGACTTAATTTCAGTAAATAGGTTTAAGTCATCAGCGTAGAGCAAATATTTGAAATTGAAAGTTAAATCATTTATAAAAGCAATAAATAGTTTAGGGCCCAGATGAGATCCTTGAGGCACACCCGAGACAGTTTAATTTTTTTCTAATTTGTACCCACTGATCACGACCCACTGTTTTCGTCCCACCAGATACGATTGAAAGCAGGTGTATCCTATATTCCAAAGCGTGATAGTTTTTGAATTGGTATTGAATGATTGATTTACTGTATCGAAGGCCTTAGAATAATTATTAAATTATATTAGAAATATTATTTCTAATTTAATTGAAGCACCAAAACATATCGGCAGGAATTACACAAAACTAGAGTACACTCTTTGGAGTTCTGCAAATATCACACCTCCAAAGTTTTATTTGAGTTTCAATGCAGTTCTCCACCTGCTACTAATTACTATACCTGCTGTCTAAAACGTAATATAAAATTGTTTCCTATTGCTGCAGCAGTTACATTATACGCAAAATATTACAACTTAACGAGAAGCTAAATTCATGTCCCTGTGCAAAGCTCAGGATCTCAAATTAAATTGTCGCTGCCGCTAAACTAGTTTATTAGTTCATTAACGAAACGAATTGTGCAAGCACAATATACTCGTTATTTGCTAAACCTTCTTCACAGCTAGGAGAGCAGATGTTAATTAACGACAAATTTCGGTGACTTGCACAAAACTTCTGCTCTCAGTCAGATACATTTATATTAAGCCTAGGAATTTCATAATTGTGCTCAATATGTTAATATAATACTGTGGAAAATTAGGGTTGCTTTAGTTTCTTATCAGAAAATAAATATGCATATGTTGTAATCCGTGTGATAAAATATTGAAGCAGTTTTATATCACACAGTTGAGTAGCATAAGTAACTAAATCAGCAATGAAATCTCTCGATAGTAATTGTAAAAATGCCAACTTTCAGTTCAAAAACCGATTTTTAAACAAAAATTTAAAATTTAAAATAAACTGATCTGATTTTCCGCTCGTTTATTTCTCATTGCGAAAATGGAAAACATTAACATTTGCGCACGTAGTTGTGGGTGAGTATCTTTTAAGTACCCTACTAAATACCCGCGTTAGCGTCATTTTACGGTAAACTAAAAAACAAGTTTTTTGTCATAATGAAGTGGATGGTCTTAATTTTATAACGCTCATAAAATACCGCAAGCCTGCTGCTGAAATTTGTTGTGATTAAATAGCGCCCATAAAGAGAGCGATTTCATTCGCTTGGAAATGAGAATTTCTTTTGAACGGGCATCCTGAAATTGCGTTTTTTCAGTCTTTGCTACGGGAATATTCGTGCGTGGATTACACAAATTATATGCATTTCATGAAAGAGTCTAATTTCAGAGGAAATAAAATTGAGGGAAATGACGAATACTTTTTACTGCTAAGAAAGTAATAATATTTAAATAGAATCTGTCACTAGTAGACAGTATTCTAACTTTGTAATGAAATTATTAAATCAGCAAAAAGCGCCTACTTTGTAATCACAGGTTTAACTGGCGAAAAGAAAAAAATATTTATGTCATAGGCGTAAAACAAATATAACGAAGTTCGGCAAAGACGCTGTGTTTCGTTCTAGCTTATTTAGGTTAGTTGTAGCCTTTGATCTTTTTTATCACTTCTTCAACGGACGGCGGTGTGTCGTATGCACTACGGACTTAGATTATGCCTAGATAAATAAATGATCATTTGCCAAAATTTGCTTTATGTCATATACTGAAATGGTTTTAAGCCCACAATTTGGCTCTGTTTGCAGTGCGAAATATTTAACCAAGTCAATAAAGCACAGAGTTTAGATATTTTATATAATGGCAATCTTAAACTTTAATAAAAGTATTAAATGCATTGGTAATGAGATGCGAGAAGCAGTAATTAGTCGGATAAAGGCACGCAAAAGCAAAGCATATCTCAGAGGGTTTGAATTTGAGGTTTCCGTAAAATAATACAATCTAAATTATAGGTTTGGGCATATTTAAAGCCAGACCAAACGAAAGTAATTGACACAAAAGGTTTGTTATGTGCATACTAATTGAGCGCAGTCGGGGGGAATAGAAAATAAAGAGGAATCCAGAATTGGGCAACGGAAGAGAAGAAAGGCAAGTGACTGTAAAAATGGTGAACTCAAATACCAGTGCTTTAATAAAAAAACAAAGTGAAAAAAGCAGAGCAGCAATTGTAAAAAAACGTTTGTGTGTGTAACTCGAAGGAACAATACTAGTTATAAGCAAAAGACAATATTTAGATTTCAGAAAATGTTAATTTAAGATTTATGTATTCAAACTTGACTCCGTTCATAGTTATTTTTTGTCAAAACTAATTTCTAATTAATAGCAGTAGACCACAGTAACATAGCAAAGTGATGTTTTTTTGTTGTTAATAAGAAGAGAACAATTTAATTTAATTATTTGAAGCTTGGGCAAATTTGTGCTCTATTTTAATTAATATTTTTACAAGAATGAAAGTGCTTTACCAGTATAAATAGTATCCAGTTTTATTGCCAAAGTATTCAGCCACCTGTGGGAGTGTTTGTAGCCAGGTCTACGACGATACATTTAAATTTTCCTAAAATCGCCTCCGAGTGTGATCGGCAGCCGAGCATCTGAAATTTACGATCTTCGACTACAAGTCAACTAAGCATCGGAACCCAGAGGTCAGCAATCCAGGACATCAGCGGGGTCTGCAACAACGTCTGGATCAACATTTGCGGCCAGGGAAACGTCTACAGGCTGAGAAATTCCAGCAGCGTCGTCTACAACCATATCCGAGCCAAGTTACGGCAATCTTTACAAGGTAGGAACTAACTGCAAAAGTGTCAGAAATTGGGAAAACTATTTAAATACAAAAACAAACCTTGCTGAAGAAGCCCAGCGCATTTCTAAGAGTCCAAATAATTCGTGGGCTTCACAAATTTGAAGGCGTCATCAGAGTCTGCGTTTTTGCGGAAATTTTTCAAGCATCAAAAACAATTGCTTGTTAGCGTGGGTCCTACGTCATCTATAACAATGAAGTGGAGGTTTTGTTGCTAAGCAGAATATTCAAATTATTTACCTGACGCTTTCTCGCATATTTTCACTATTAGAACGTTCAGATAATCGCCATATTACGCAAACAGCTTTATGTGTTGTATCTGTCAGATTGAGGTTACAAATATTATCTACTAAAAGCAAGCATATGCTTTGAGACAAATAGCCTAAAATTAAGGATACATTTTGAATATAGTAAATTTCTGATCCGACCTGAGAAAAGAGTTTTTTGTGTTTTGCCGTGAACTAGTATAAAGTATTGCAGTTAAATAAAATATTAAGAAAGGGGCATTTGACCATTTATTTGGAACATTTCTTGTAACTAGCCTAAAATTACTGACAGGAAAAGTAATCACAGTATAAATTAACAGGGAAATTGTGTGGTGATTTTCCCTAATTTAACTTATTAAATTTTGTACCATGTATGTAAATTACAAACAGGTAGTTCATCGCAATACATACTTGTAATTGCGTATATATTCCTTCTATAATTTTAATTTGCAATAAGCAACTAAGCGCATCCCTTACTAGGAAACCCCGAAAAACTATTATACAACTCATAAAACGTTAACTGAAGTCTGGATGCAAAAAGGTTGCTAAAAGAGGTAGTGAAAAATTGAAAACTTCAATATTATCAGTTAATTAAATTCATATTTTGATAGAGCTTTATTTTAAACTCGGCCAACTTTTGCAGTGAAATTTGGACTTACCAAAATGAGGAAAAAGGGTCAAAGATATAATTATTGCGTTTATTTAGCGTTTATCTTTTCACATATAGGTGTGACTGTAATAATAATAATTGCGTTCACTATACCGCATCGATTTGTAAATTTAAAAGCATATAAAATGATATGCTGCGAAAAATTTAATATTTTTAATTCAATCGTATTTTGCAGAAACTGACTCGCTGTAATTTAATAACTTTTTAAAAGTGATTTTGAATTCGTATGATCAGTTGTCGGCACCAAAGAATACGTATAATTAAAAAAAATAGCAAACAAACTGCCTGCTTTATCATCTTTATAATTTCGTATATCATACGAGGTCTTCGACAATTAAATGTCAGATCTTTTTTAAAGACTCAACAGTAGGAGTAAATACATTGCACAAAAATGTGTTAAACTGAATTTCTTAGGAAATTCTCCCTTTTAAAAATTTTCAAACGTTTTTTCTTAAAGAAAAATTGCTTTAATGTCTGATAATGAATTAAAAATTGCTACTCTACCTTTCCCAATAAAATGTCTAATTTTAGTTTGGTGTTTTTTTTAATAGGTCGTACGCTTCACCCGACTAGTAAATATAATTACAATTATGAAACCGAAAAAACCAGAAAGATTCAAGTCGAACACGGCACAAAGATAATATATAAAAAGTAGAATTCAGAATTTATTTTATGTTTTACCGATAAGGAAATCGTTTCTAAAAACATCTCAGGCGCCAAGAAACAAGCATATTTATATTGCAGCAATTTTTTAAAAAGGTAATGTCCTTCTTCTTTAAAATGGATATCTGAATAAAGAAACTATATATCTGGTATTCAAGGACTGATAAAATTGTATATAGTATGACTGTTATAATAGTTATCATATCTGGTGAGAGACTTTAAATTAGCATTTGCGCTTAAGGAAAATAGATGCAATCTATATTTCATATTACGCTTTGAGATAACAATACAAGGGCGTCCTTCTGCTGGCAATAACCGTGGAAATATAAATAATGAAATCATATCTCGTCGCGTTAAAGAGTAGCGCTTTTAATACAACAAAATTGCCTTCCTGTATTCACGCTGGCGCCATTATTGTTTGTGTTTGTAGATATCAATATCTAACTTTGCAGCTGCACTTTTAATTAATACAAAATTAATTTTTCACCTAGATTATTTTGCATAACCTCAGATTTTTTTTAAATTTTGGTAAATTTGTCTCATAAAAACTAACTACATTATTCTTAACTTCTAGTTTTTAAAATATAGGATGTGTATTTACTTAAATGATGTAATTATCATGTAGAACCATATAGAACCTTACGTTTTAAATGCAAGTTTGTGTTATTAGTTGTTTCAAACATTTAAATTATGCAAACACTGCTGCTGATATTGTCACTGAAAACAATAGCTGAAACTTTTCTTTTTGAAGAAGTAATTTTTACGTGTAACGTAATTATACATACATAACACCTGAAATTCAGGTACTTTACACAAGGTGCAAGCAATACAATAATATTAGTGGCACTCCACACTTCGAGATGTGGTAGTACTAAATGAAATAAAAACAAATAATCGAAATATTCATCAATTCTGCTTACACATTCAAAAAACTGCGGTGTGTTTGCATAAAAAAAGATGCTCCCATTTTGAATCACTGAGAGACGTCCATAAATATGGGTTTTAATTTTTTTCTTGAAAACGAAGTGAGATCTTAAAAAATCTCAAGAGACAAAAAAGTTGCATTTTTAGTTGATTTATTAAAAAAGATATATAAAAATTGCAAAAAATCTCGTGGGCGTTAGTTTTTTGTCCAAAAACCTAATCGTTATGCCCCCTGGGCACTCCCCTGGAATTGCTACATCAGTTGTAATAGGTCCAAAAGATACATCATAAAGTTATAAACAAACTCTAAACATTTCATTAAAATCGCTCAAAGCGCTTTTAGATAACATAAAAAAAACGAATTTAAAAAAAAACTTTTAACACCCTGTATCTCGAAAACGAAGCGTTTCCGGACCCATGTTTATTAGAACATTTTTGTATGTATTGACGAGATCTATAAGTGGGTAAAATATTTTACACTTTTTTCCAACACCATGTATGTATTTTTTCAGCACCTCTTTATTATGACGCTATAATTGCCCAAACGTGTCTTATAGATACTCTAGCTCGCTCCCAATTAATTTGTCACTTTGACTTTTCACAGCGGCAATACAAAATTTATGTTTTTTAGTATTTATTGAAATGTTGGATACAATTTTGTAAGACTCGCCTGTGTTATTACAAAAATAATTCTCTCGAGAAAAGACCTCACTCGGCCTAGCGGCCTTAGGGCTCTAATTTTCTCGGGTGACGTATTTGTAATATAATACGCTTGTACCATAAATAACAGCTGGTTGCATAACTGCATGCTCCAAGGACTGGTCAAATAGTCTCGAGGCGGTCGGCACTCGGACGAGTGTCCGACATTTAGTGGTAGTAAAATCGCAGCCAGCAGTGATCGGAGAGCACGTTAAGCCATCGGTCCCGTTTTCAGTTCGGTAGGTTGCGTCAGAGGCACTCGCGCAACCTGAAAACTCTTGACACCAGGCTTCCTACCACAAGCCATACGATACAAAAAACCATAAATAACGATTAAGCGATTTAAGCTGCGACCAATAGTTATGCACTAAAATTAAATTACACCGTCAATGTGAAGTTTTGTACTGCTATTTTGTTAAAACAAAAATATAATGGAATACCTGCATTATTACAAATTTTTAACATAAATTATGTTTATAATTTTCTAATGCCAAGATATTTCAGATTTATTAAGTTGCTACTGCTTTCCGCAAAGCTGGATTTAAGATTTGAAATCGTCAAGCCACAATTGACCCTACAAGAAATCATAAATGTATAAATATAATATTTTTATACATATACTGAAAGAGTAGAACTTACACATGTCACTAGATTTTGGTAGTCAGTAGTCACAAAGGAAATGCCCAAAGAAGTAGAAACCACCTGTTCAGTCACGTGCGTCATCAAATGTAATTTCGTTCGCTTCGTATGTTCGACGTCTTCTGTGCTTATGCAAAGCCGAGATACGGGGTAGTAGCTCTTATCATAAATTGTTCTGCTTATCGTGAAATACACTCTACCTTTTGCCCTGGAAGCGAATTAAAGAGAAGCCAACTGTAAAGAAGCCTTGCCCCTTATTATGTATTTTTCAGGTTATTACTGCTCATCCTTTTAAAGCTTGAGCCATTCTCACTGCTCTTTCAGCAGATTTAAATTATTATTCGTATCGTAAAACATACAACTCTACTAAAAAGTAAACGTTTCGGTTCTCGTTTATACTAGTTAGCAATATTACTGTGTGCTGTAAAAAATCCATCTAAAGTCTATACCTAAAATCTAAGTTTCAGAATTCAGAGCAGGCCTTGATATTACCTATTTTTAACAGGTACAGGTAACACTTACATATAAAAATTACTAAAGTCAAAATGACAGATTAATACTAATTGTCAGAGATAAAAAGGTTATAATAGAATATTATTTAATGCCAAAACTCTTAATTACAATTCAAATAACGAAAATGGTAACAGCCTTTACCAAAGAGTGATAAAATCTAAAATGATAACAAACATGTTACATGTAAAAGCTTGAAAAGTGAAATTAGGAAATATTTCATTTAAAAATATATTCAGGCACTTAGTTAGTGCTACACAAATTGTGGAAAAGGCAGCACCTTTATAACGTCTAACACATACAGAATAAACCGATACAACTAATACAAACATACATGTATAAGTTTTACTGAAGATATTAAATATTCGCATTTTACATGCGAATTTGCCTGTAGCCTATTTGCCCTCCATTTTGGTATATCCATGTTTCATCCAAATATACAAAATTTACTTTTTCTCCACATTTCAAATACCTCCGAAATATTTTCTTGAGGATCTGACTTTCTTGGGCTGTAAATGTGTCTGTTCAGTAAAAATATATCTGCCGTTGACTTATTATACTCGTAACTTTCGTAGCGGAATTCTTCTCGTGCTAATCCTATACCATAAAATCGGTGGTCTCTTTCTATGTATTTTTGTATGTTCGTTCGCTATCTCCTCCGAAGATACTGGTCCGATTAAATTGTATGATAGCTTAAAATTTTGCAAATTTTTAAACTTATAAACGTAGGTCGGTTTCTATTTTCAAAAAAGTACGAAAAAGTAAAGTTTTAATTAAAGCGTGTAATTAGCGAAGCTAAGCGTAGCTCGGGTGATTCACTATATACGATTACAGCAGCGCCTTATTCAACGAAGCATCGTTGTTCAGTGGTAGAATGATCGCCTGTCACGCGGGTGGCCCGGGTTCGTTTCCCGGCCGATACATCCTTTTTTTAATTTATATTAATTAATCTTTCTTAAATTAGCGAACCGAAACGTAGCTCGGGTGAATTCACTAGTTTTATCATATCCTCCAAATTAAATACTTCCTCTTTTTGTGGAAATGCCAATTTTCACCCCCAGATATTTTCTTCCTAGCGTTGAAATTTTTCTATTTTCAACAGCATTACATTCTTCTCGCTTGAATCAATTATTAAAATTTTTATATAGAACACCTAATTGGCAACACTTACCGAGAAACCGTCTGCAACCATATTGCATAAGTGCGATTTGCTTTCTGTTGAGGCTCATTCCTTACAGATATGTTTTTAGCTCTTCTCATTTTGTAATTTCAAATAGCAGTGACGAATATGTTGACACTTTGACTTTAGTAACTACGATAAGACCGTTAAATTGATTTAAAATCAGGGCTTACTCTGAATTCTAAAATTTAACTTTGGAGTATAAAACGTTTTATTCGCGTCTACTATTTTCATGCATGTAAAAGCTTATTTTAATTACAATTTGTAATAATATACGAGTAGTTAGTTTCATTCCTCTTTTAATTTTTGCTATATTTTGCCTACATAGATTTATTAATTGTGCAGAAGTACCGTAGTAACAGAAAAATAATAATTAAAGTCGACCAGGAAAAACTGTGTAGTTAAGACATTTAATAAGTCAGTAATATAAGTTACAAGTTCAACTGCCAGCCTGGCTTTAGCGGACTACCTACATAGTTATGTGAAACTGGGGAATTGGATTCTTTTTGGAGAAGTAATGCAAGCATCACTAAGAACGCCAAACGTAGTAATTGTACTAAACGATCTAGCTGCTTAAGAGGTAAACGATCGCTCTAATCAACCTTTTTATGAAGGATAACATTTCTAATTTTTTTATAGGAAGTAACAGATGTTTTTTAGTAAACAGAATATTTTCATTCGTGCAAATAGTAGAAAATCTAAGTACATGCGTATTGGTAATGTAAAAATAAATATCTAAAATAAAATCTGGGAAAATTAACTTCTATAACTGTTGTTGGGCAATAAAAAGAGGGTTAAAATCACGATAAACACGTGGAGAGAGGATTTGGTTGTTCTGTCCAGCTATATTGGCAAAATACCTCTCTTCGAAGTGTTCCGAGACCTTTCCTTCCTTCCATTTCACACTGCCAACTGGCACAGAACCTAGGACAGAACGTCCTGTGGTTTCTTTATGGTCACTGGCGCTCAGCTTGTGCATGTCCAGGTACCCCCTTTGCGATTCCCATCGTGGTCGAGCCATTTCTGACACGCGGAGGAGCAGAACTGGAGAAATATTTCTCGTATATATGCGAAATCTTTATCGTAGGTACGACTTTAAGTACCTTGCGGAATACATCAGCTGCAGCTTTATGGATTGCATCGCACCTACACCATTTAGTTTTTAGATGCTAGGACTTTTTAGTATTTTTTATAGTGGCTATCAGATTCGACGATTTTGGTCGCAATCAATTAGCGCTGGACACGTTGAACGACTCTTGTGTGCGATAATGTTATTTACGAGGAGTACTGAAGCTTTTGTCTGTTGCTTGTTGACGGCTATTACACGAATGGAAGTGCAATGGAAACATTCTAACGCGTAACTCCTTCTGCGCGGATCTCGGTTCCTAAAGTAATCCAACCTCATATACGAATTTTAGGCCCCATACTCCGTTTTCGCCTGGTTCATATTTACGGTTGGGAGACGTGTGCTCGTGTAGGGCATTGCGAAGAAAATTGTACAATTTGCTATTTATTCAGTTTATTTGAATTCCATTTTGCCAATAGAACTGTGTGAATGTAACAAATTTACATTCACAACTAGTAGCATTAAAATAAAATTTGAGTAAAATCGACGTCAAATTTACTACAGTTACAACGAAATAAAATGATATCACTACAAATCCATTAAAATATACAAAATTGTAGGTTTATAATTCATATTCTTTTTTGGGTATTTCGCCACTCTGCAAATTAAAATTATTAAATAACGTATTAAATAACGGACGTTTCGAGGGACAATCTGCCCTCGTTGTCAACGAATAACAGATCAGATCAAGTAGGTTTAGACAATCAACAAACGTCAATGTCAAGCAATTCATTGGAGGTTGGTGGTTTTCAATCTCCGTGAAAAAGCTAAGTTTTCTTGTTCCTTGTTAATTGTTATTCGTTGACGAGGGCAGATTGTCCCTCGAAACGTCCGTTATTTAATACGTTATTTAATAATTTTAATTTGCAGAGTGGCGAAATACCCAAAAAAGAATATGAATTATAGATTCACGCCACAAAGAAGTTTTAGAGATTATTGTAGTTTATATCTCTTACGATTTCATCTGAATATACAGTATGTCTACTTAAGTTGGAACCATATGAAAAATTTTTTTATTATTGGTTTTAGGAAAAAAAGATATTCTTGATAAAAAGTTTTGCATGGTCCAAAACTTAAAATGCAACCGTCAGATATCAATTTTTTCAAGCCGTAAACGAGGTTTGTCAAAAAATATGAATTTTGCTCCAGAGTCAAGTAGGTTTAGCTGTAGATCTTCTGGTTTGGACCGTATCGAACAAGTGGCACTTCCGCACAACCCACCCCATCCTGCTCAAGAACTAGGAAAATTTTGCTGCGCAGCAAGACAATTCCTAAATCAGAGTGTTTTGTTTTTCTAAAGCATTATTGAGTGCAAATTCCTTGTGTAGTAAGCTTCAATGCGTTCGAATAATGTCAGTAGATGTTGCCTTTAAATGTCAGTAGATGTTGCCTTTAAATAGTGCATTCTGAGGGGCTAAATTGCTTCTTTTATCATCAAGCTTGCATACGTGAAGAACAGTTGATTTTAGAAGTATGAAGTAAGATAGCAAAAGAGAGCTAATTAAAAGAGCTTTTAAAAAAATTATTAAATTAGCAAATCTCAAGCACCCTTTATAACATTAATACCAAGAGCCACTATTTTACACTCGAAAGGTAATTCACGAAAAAATGTTTGGTAACGTGGTTTCGTTCATTCAATTATCTTCCTTTATTTACAGTAGCTGCCTGAAATTCAACGTTTTTTGTCTTAAAGTCGTTAATATCTCCAAAACAGTTGATGTTAGACCCATACAACTTGATATTGAATATTTTAACGCAAAACTTTTCAAGCTACCTAAATATGGATCATTCCATTTAAAAAAAAGCTAGTTTGATTCGCTACACTTCTTGAGCCAGCCTGTATAGTCAAACAATATTTTAGTAAAGTGCACCATCTTCTTACCTACAATTTTTATATAAGCGATTGTATGTAACTCTCGTAGCTTTAGAAATATCTTTCATCCCCGCCGCGTTGCCGGTCCCTGTATAATATAAGTAAAGCTCTGCTAATATTTACATTTGTTAAAAATGTATGAACATCATGTTTTATATACACGTTCCTGTAATGCCTTAATACAAAAACATCGGTAAAAGCCATCTGTCTACACACAGTTTAAAAGCCGATTTAAAATTCCTTTGCTAAGCACTTTTATGTTCAAACAAGCAACTTCTTCTGACATTTATGCACATCAAGTAAAATGTTATAATGCGCCGTTTTATTACATTAAGCTCTTTTAAAACAAACTATGAAAAAACATATTAGCAAAACAACACTCTTATACCTATAGTATACAACGAAGTGAGGATAGCACACAAGGTTAAAAGTATTATGTGAAAGGTACTATAATTATTGAAGTATTCTGTTGATAAGAGCTTTTTATTTAGCAAATGTAGTAATGCAAAGCGTTGGAATTTGCAGTCAACCAAATTCATTATATAGAGGTCCGGCGGTCTAGAGATCTAATACAATCAGACGAAATTGTCGTTGAGTATTAGCACGAGTAAACTTAGTAAAAACTCATATACTCCGGATTTGAGACTGAAATCCTCTTGGAACACGTACAAAATGCCCGCAATTTTAGTCATCGAATTATTTGGACACCCTGCCCTTCTCCTCAAGTCAAGATTATGAATTTAATCATACCCTTCCTCTTTGAAAGTGGCTTCTGTGACTGCTTCATGTCATCTCTCTCTGTTGCTCGATGAGTTGACGAATTTTTGGATATTAATTTCAATTTTTGACTCCCTATATTTTTTTTTTCGTTATGTGAATCTTATTTTCTCAATAAGCAACACTTTTTCTTCTCTATTTATACAGTATGACAATAAATATAGGATACCGAAGCTTGCAAACTTAATTTATTGTGGTTAACAACTATCACTTTAATATTTTCCAGCTTTGATGTCTATTGTATTGATGTATGACATACTCCACGTGACCACCACCCCTTTGCAAGCATAGTTCCCTTCCAAGCATTCTTGAAGATTGCCTACATAGGTAATTTCTAAATAGAGGTTGACGTAAATTTTGGAAGAACTGTACGATCGCCCTCTCAATTTCGCAGTTGCGACTGACTGGGGGATTTTCATTGAAAATGTTGTTTTCCATCGTTCCCATTCTCTAGAAATTGAAATTTAACGTTTAACGTACTTGATACTTGGTCCGTTATTTCTGCTTTGTTCGTATGGACGGTTATAGAGGTTGCAAACAAAATGATTTTGCTCGGTAGTAAGCATCTTGTTTAACACGGTTATTGCATACTTTTAACGAGAAGGTGTCGACAAAAGATCGGAGTGACATTTGCAGCAATTGTCATTTAAATTGCAACTGATACGATGCTCTTAATTTTGGTATCCTATATTTATTGTCATATTGTATTTTTACACGACAATGTTTTCTTTTGCATACATGTTTGCAGTATACAACTAAAAGCAAAATAGTTATTTTTCGGGTTCTCAACGTTGGCATGATTGAATTGGCATTTACAGACTACTTTGCTGCATAATTGAACAACATTCTTTCGACTGAAAGTGCTAATAGTTGATGTTTTTCACGAGTTTGCACACAATGTTTTTTCTACGGCCTTAAATTTACTGTTATTAATTCGTAAACGTCGATTTAACAAAGGTTTGCATTTATGACAGTTATAATTTATGTCATAGTAAAGAGATGGCCTTGACGGCACAGGTGACTGTTTCTGCAGCCCGTAACTGTCAAAGTTAGTTGTCAAAGGTAATTATAAATGTGCACTTTTATTTTATTCATTACATAATGCTTTAATTATTTAAAAAACACTTTACCTCTAACGAAAGGAGTAACTAGAATAACTTTACAACCTCACTTCCAGTTCGAAATTCGAAATTCAACACCCGCTGTTTACTTTTAGTCCATGTGCTAAAAGTAAACAACTGATTTCACTTTTAACACGCTGAATTATAAAATGTAATTTTTAGTGAAAAAAGCTAGCGCGAAAAGGCCTGCTTTTAGTAGTGGTCGTAGAAAAAGATTTTTAAAACAAAATGCAGTCGAAATCAGCTTAAGTAGACGGACAAAAACATACCACAAACTAAAATTGTGCTTCAGCAAGATCCAATGCGGCCCTGTAATTCGCGAGAGACTTTAAGAGTGTCTGAAACTGACGACTTAATTAAATTATACCAGTAAAAGAAAGGAAGTTGTACAGGAAATTGTCATTTCAATTTATGTTTTTGCTACGTTGTCTAAATAGAATTAACACGCAGGAAATAGAATTGTCACTTCCAACGTCAGCGGATAATAGTGACTTTTAAATAGGAACATATTGCTGTAAGTTATTCCGACCGACGTGCTGAAAACCATCAGAAAATAGTATACGAGTGAAGTCACACGTGCTACGATGGAGGTATCTTCGTTAAGGATAAAACCATTAACCCTTAATTATTTGCGGTGTGCGAAAACCCGTCCCACACTGAATTAACAGGAAACATGTGTAACAACTTAAATCGAATTTACATTTTACCCCAAAGAGGTTTGTTATTTATGGCTTTTAAACAAGTGATAGCATGTATTGTTTCCGACATTTCCTGTTAACAGAATTACGACCAAACTGATAACAGTAGCGTGCCTATTTAAATATCAAAGCTATATAGATTATACGTACTAAATGTAAAACTAGCATCCTTTATCTAATAGACTTGTCTGTCCGTCCGTCCGGGACGCTGTTTCACCAGCCAAACCGTAAGAGATAGAGAAAAAAGTTATTAAAGTTATATGTTTGGAATGGTCATGTCAGCTCAGGAACCGAATTTCGAGAAATCGCAAAAAAGACCGTTTTTCAAATAGAACGCGTATTAAATAAAAATGTTTCAGCAGCCAAACAGAGCTGCGACCCTCTGCGCCTTAAAACGTCGATCGGTTAGGCAACCACTTTGACACCTTCCAGGTCTGGGTACAGTTTTTATTTAATACGCGTTCTATTTGAAAAACGGTCTTTTTTGTTTTTTTAATGAGACATTTGTCTCACTGGATTGCTTGTATTTTATAAATAGCCTTCTATAAACAATAAAAGCCTTTCCAGCCCTCTTGAAATTCGATGAGTTTGCGAAAATTTCATTTCTTTAACCAAAAAAACAATTTGTGTGTGTATCAGTTTAAGTTTAGTATGGGCAAAACATAACTTCATCCAATGTGTCTCTTTAAGAAGGCCCTACACTGAGTTTACATTATGTTTTCGTCAAAAGAACGTCATACGATAGCGTACAAATAGTATAGTGAATTACATTGGAAACGATGCACAAATTTATATATTAACTAGCGGGCCCGGCAAACGTTGTTCTGCCCAAAAATAATTTGTCTTTAAAACCCCGTTTTACCACTATAAAGTTTTAATTTTGTCATGTCCATCATCTTGGACTTAAAAATAAATGCCATTTTCGCAATCAACGTCCCAAAAAACCTCTATAACAACACCCATATCGATTTTTAGGCTTATTTACCCCATTTCACCCCCTAAGGAGTAGCGGACCCGACAGACGTTGTCCTGCCCGCTGCTTGCTATTAGTGGACCCGACAGACGTCCTGCCCGCTGCCTGCTATTAGCGGGTTCAGCAAAAGTTTTTTCGATTTTCGAATTTTCGATTTTTTTCATTTTAAAAAATATTGGGGGGGGGTGAAATTTTGGGGTTATATGTTGTGATATACGGGAAATCTTTAAAAATTAAAAAAAAGAAATTCGTCAAAAAATTTACAAAAAAAAATTCCTATAACCCGATTGCAGCGCCACCTACCGAGTCCAAATGTGAATCTAAACCATCCAGAGACCCACTCAAACACACACACAAAATTTCATCAAAATCGGTCCAGCCGTTTAGGAGGAGTTCAGTCACATACACACGTACAGAAGAATTATATATATAAAGATATTAGTGGACTAACGACTCGACGTACTTTGTATGGTATCGAATTTATGGACATAATTTAGATTGTTGTAAATTGGCTTTATTACATTCAACTAGCGGGACAACGAAGAAATATAGATCAAATGAGCCGCTTCCTTTATTAAAACGCCTTTCAAATGCTCAAAACTAATAATATATTAACCAACAATACGTGCATCGGCATTGTTGATGTAGTGATCAGCATAAACTGGTCGCTGAAAACTACACAACCTAAATATTTTGAGCCCCGGCTGCTTGTTTCGGAGAAATTATTACAACCTATTTTGAGTCGAAAAGATGACGTGGTTACATGCATACATACTACATAGTATACTAGCAACACATAGGTAACCTTACTCTAATTAAAATTGTTTGCATTTTAAAATTGAATTTTAAATAAAACAGTTACAGACGAAAATTTTAACGTCTTTCATACAGAAAGCACAC
>CALNHX010009006.1:0-54434 GCA_940337035.1 Agriotes lineatus | reverse complement strand
CATCTGTGACATTAGTGACATTTGTGACATTTGTGACATCTCTGACATTTGTGACATCTGTGACGTTTGTGACATCTGTGACATTTGTGACATCTGTTACATTTGTGATATCTGTGACATCTGTGACATTTGTGACATCTGCGGCATTAGTGACGTTTGTGACATTTGCGACATTAGTGACTTTTGTCACATTTCTGGCATTTGTGACATCTGTGACATTTGTGACATTTGTGACATCTCTGACATTTGTGACATCTGTGACGTTTGTGACATCTGTGACATTTGTGACATCTGTGACATTTGTGATATCTGTGACATCTGTGACATTTGTGACATCTGCGGCATTAGTGACGTTTGTGACATTTGCGACATTAGTGACTTTTGTCACATTTCTGGCATTTGTGACATCTGTGACGTTTGTGACATCTGTGACATTTGTGACATCCGTGACATTTGTGATATCTGTGACATCTGCGACATTTGTGACATCTGTGACATTTGTAACATCTGTGACATCTGTGACATTTGTGACATCTGTAACATTTGTGACATTTGCGAAATTAGTGACATCTGTGACATTTGCGACATTTGTGACATTTGTGACATGTGTGACATTTGTGACATCTGTGACATCTGCGACATTTATGACATCTGACACATTTGTGCAATTTTGTGACATCTGTAACATTTGTGACATCTGTGACATTGGTGACATTTGTGACATTTGTGACATCTGTGACATTTGTGACATCTGTGACATCTGTGACATTTGTGACATTTGTGACACTTGTGACATTTTTGACATTGGTGAAATCTGTGACATTTGTGACATCTGTGACATTTGTGACATCTGTGACATCTGTGACATTTGTGACATATGTGACATTTCTGACATCTGTGACATTAGTGACATTTGTGACATTTGTGGCATTTGTGACATCTGTGACATTTGTGACATCTGTGACATTTGTGACATCTGTGACATCTTTGACATTTGCGACATCTGTGACATTTGTGACATCTGTGACATTTGTGACATCTGTGACATTTGTGACATTTGCGAAATTGGTGACATCTGTGACATTTGCGACATTTGTGACATTTGTGACACCTGTGACATTTGTGACATCTGTGACATTTGTGACATTTGTGACATCTCTGACATTTGTGACATCTGTGACGTTTGTGACATCTGTGACATTTGTGACATCTGTGACATTTGTGATATCTGTGACATCTGTGACAATTGTGACATCTGCGGCATTAGTGACGTTTGTGACATTTGCGACATTAGTGACTTTTGTCACATTTCTGGCATTTGTGACATCTGTGACATTTGTGACATGTGTGACATTTGTGACATCTGTAACATTGGTGACATCTGTGACATATGTGACATTTGTGACATTTGTGACATCTGTGACATTGGTGACATCTGTGACATTTGTGACATTTGTGACATCTGTGACATCTGTGACATCTGTGACATCTGTGAGATTTGTGACATTTGTGATATCTGTGACATTTGTGACATCTGTGACATTTGTGACATCTGTGACATTTGTGACGTCAGTGACATTTGTGACATCTGTGACATTCGTGACATTTGTGACATCTGTGACATTTGTGACATTTGTGACATTTGTGACATCTGTGACATTTGGGACATCTGTGACATTTGTTCATCTGTGACGTCTGTGACACTTGTGACATCTGTGATATTTGTGACATCTGTGACATTTGTTACATCTGTGACATTTGTGACATCTGTGAAATTTGTGACATGTGTGACATTTGTGACATCTGTGACATCTGTGACATTTATGACATCTGTGACATTTGTGACATTTGTGACATCTGTGACATTTGTGACATCTTTGACATTGGTGACATTTCTGACATTTGTGACATCTGTGACATTTGTGACGTCTGTGACATTTGTGACATTTTTGACATTAATAAAATCTGTGACATTTGTGACATCTGTGACATTTGTGACATCTGTGACATTTGTGACATATGTGACATCTGTGACATTTGTGACATCTGTGACATTTGTGACATCTGTGACATTTGTGACATCTGTGACATCTGTGACATTTGTGGCACCTGTGACATCTGTGACATTTGAGACATTTGCGACATTTGTGACATCTGTGACATTTGTGGCATCTGTGACATCTGTGACATTCGTGACATCTGTGACATCTGTGACATTTGTGACATCTGTGACATTTGTGACGTTTGTGACATTTGTGAAATCTGTGACATTTGTGACATCTGTGACATTTGTGACATCTGTGACATTTGTGACATTTGCGAAATTAGTGACATCTGTGACATTTGCGACATTTGTGACATTTGTGACATGTGTGACATTTGTGACATCTGTGACATCTGACATTTATGACATCTGTGACATTTGTGACATTTGTGACATCTGTGACATTTGTGACATCTGTGACATCTGTGACATTTGTGACATCTATGACATTTGTGACATTTCTGACATTGGAGAAATCTGTGACATTTGTGACATTTGTGACATATGTGACATTTCTGACATATGTGACATTTCTGACATCTGTGACATTAGTGACATTTGTGACATTTGTGACATTTGTGACATCTGTGACATTTGTGACATCTGTGACATTTGTGACATCTGTGACATCTTTGACATTTGTGACATCTGTGACATTTGTGACATCTGTGACATTTGTGACATCTGTGACGTTTGTGACATCTGTGACATTTGTGACATCTGTGACATTTGTGACATCTGTGACATCTTTGACATTTGTGACATCTGTGACATTTGTGACATCTGTGACATTTGTGACATCTGTGACATTTGTGACATCTGTGACATTTGTGACGTCTGTGACATTTGTGACATCTGTGACATTCGTGACATTTGTGACATCTGTGACATTTGTGACATCTGTGACATCTTTGACATTTGTGATATCTGTGACATTTGTGACATCTGTGACATTTGTGACATCTGTGACATTTGTGACGTCTGTGACATTTGTGACATCTGTGACATTCGTGACATTTGTGACATCTGTGACATTTGTGACATTTGTGACATTTGTGACATCTGTGACATTTGGGACATCTGTGACATTTGTTCATCTGTGACGTCTGTGACACTTGTGACATCTGTGACATTTGTGACATCTGTGACATTTGTTACATCTGTGACATTTGTGACATCTGTGAAATTTGTGACATGTGTGACATTTGTGACATCTGTGACATTTGTAACATCTGTGACATCTGTGACATTTGTGACATCTGTAACATTTGTGACATTTGTGACATTTGTGACATGTGTGACATTTGTGACATCTGTGACATCTGCGACATTTATGACATCTGACACATTTGTGCAATTTTGTGACATCTGTAACATTTGTGACATCTGTGACATTGGTGACATTTGTGACATTTGTGACATGTGTGACATTTGTGACATCTGTGACATCTGCGACATTTATGACATCTGACACATTTGTGCAATTTTGTGACATCTGTAACATTTGTGACATCTGTGACATTGGTGACATTTGTGACATTTGTGACATCTGTGACATTTGTGACATCTATGACATCTGTGACATTTGTGACATTTGTGACACTTGTGACATTTTTGACATTGGTGAAATCTGTGACATTTGTGACATCTGTGACATTTGTGACATCTGTGACATCTGTGACATTTGTGACATATGTGACATTTCTGACATCTGTGACATTAGTGACATTTGTGACATTTGTGGCATTTGTGACATCTGTGACATTTGTGACATCTGTGACATTTGTGACATCTGTGACATCTTTGACATTTGCGACATCTGTGACATTTGTGACATCTGTGACATTTGTGACATCTGTGACATCTGTGACATTTGCGAAATTGGTGACATCTGTGACATTTGCGACATTTGTGACATTTGTGACACCTGTGACATTTGTGACATCTGTGACATTTGTGACATTTGTGACATCTCTGACATTTGTGACATCTGTGACGTTTGTGACATCTGTGACATTTGTGACATCTGTGACATTTGTGATATCTGTGACATCTGTGACAATTGTGACATCTGCGGCATTAGTGACGTTTGTGACATTTGCGACATTAGTGACTTTTGTCACATTTCTGGCATTTGTGACATCTGTGACATTTGTGACATGTGTGACATTTGTGACATCTGTAACATTGGTGACATCTGTGACATATGTGACATTTGTGACATTTGTGACATCTGTGACATTGGTGACATCTGTGACATTTGTGACATTTGTGACATCTGTGACATCTGTGACATCTGTGACATCTGTGAGATTTGTGACATTTGTGATATCTGTGACATTTGTGACATCTGTGACATTTGTGACATCTGTAACATTTGTGACGTCTGTGACATTTGTGACATCTGTGACATTCGTGACATTTGTGACATCTGTGACATTTGTGACATTTGTGACATTTGTGACATCTGTGACATTTGGGACATCTGTGACATTTGTTCATCTGTGACGTCTGTGACACTTGTGACATCTGTGACATTTGTGACATCTGTGACATTTGTTACATCTGTGACATTTGTGACATCTGTGAAATTTGTGACATGTGTGACATTTGTGACATCTGTGACATCTGTGAATTTATGACATCTGTGACATTTGTGACATTTGTGACATCTGTGACATTTGTGACATCTTTGACATTGGTGACATTTCTGACATTTGTGACATCTGTGACATTTGTGACGTCTGTGACATTTGTGACATTTTTGACATTAATAAAATCTGTGACATTTGTGACATCTGTGACATTTGTGACATCTGTGACATTTGTGACATATGTGACATCTGTGACATTTGTGACATCTGTGACATTTGTGACATCTGTGACATTTGTGACATCTGTGACATCTGTGACATTTGTGGCACCTGTAACATCTGTGACATTTGAGACATCTGCGACATTTGTGACATCTGTGACATTTGTGGCATCTGTGACATCTGTGACATTCGTGACATCTGTGACATCTGTGACATTTGTGACATCTGTGACATTTGTGACGTTTGTGACATTTGTGAAATCTGTGACATTTGTGACATCTGTGACATTTGTGACATCTGTGACATTTGTGACATCTGTGACATTTGTGACATTTGCGAAATTAGTGACATCTGTGACATTTGCGACATTTGTGACATTTGTGACATGTGTGACATTTGTGACATCTGTGACATCTGACATTTATGACATCTGTGACATTTGTGACATTTGTGACATCTGTGACATTTGTGACATCTGTGACATCTGTGACATTTGTGACATCTATGACATTTGTGACATTTCTGACATTGGAGAAATCTGTGACATTTGTGACATTTGTGACATATGTGACATTTCTGACATATGTGACATTTCTGACATCTGTGACATTAGTGACATTTGTGACATTTGTGACATTTGTGACATCTGTGACATTTGTGACATCTGTGACATTTGTGACATCTGTGACATCTTTGACATTTGTGACATCTGTGACATTTGTGACATCTGTGACATTTGTGACATCTGTGACGTTTGTGACATCTGTGACATTTGAGACATCTGTGACATTTGTGACATCTGTGACATCTTTGACATTTGTGACATCTGTGACATTTGTGACATCTGTGACATTTGTGACATCTGTGACATTTGTGACATCTGTGACATTTGTGACGTCTGTGACATTTGTGACATCTGTGACATTCGTGACATTTGTGACATCTGTGACATTTGTGACATCTGTGACATCTGTGACATTTGTGACATCTGTGACATTTGTGACGTCTGTGACATTTGTGACATCTGTGACATTCGTGACATTTGTGACATCTGTGACATTTGTGACATTTGTGACATTTGTGACATCTGTGACATTTGGGACATCTGTGACATTTGTTCATCTGTGACGTCTGTGACACTTGTGACATCTGTGACATTTGTGACATCTGTGACATTTGTTACATCTGTGACATTTGTGACATCTGTGAAATTTGTGACATGTGTGACATTTGTGACATCTGTGACATCTGTGACATTTATGACATCTGTGACATTTGTGACATTTGTGACATCTGTGACATTTGTGACATCTTTGACATTGGTGACATTTCTGACATTTGTGACATCTGTGACATTTGTGACGTCTGTGACATTTGTGACATTTTTGACATTAATAAAATCTGTGACATTTGTGACATCTGTGACATTTGTGACATCTGTGACATTTGTGACATATGTGACATCTGTGACATTTGTGACATCTGTGACATTTGTGACATCTGTGACATTTGTGACATCTGTGACATCTGTGACATTTGTGGCACCTGTGACATCTGTGACATTTGAGACATCTGCGACATTTGTGACATCTGTGACATTTGTGGCATCTGTGACATCTGTGACATTCGTGACATCTGTGACATCTGTGACATTTGTGACATCTGTGACATTTGTGACGTTTGTGACATTTGTGAAATCTGTGACATTTGTGACATCTGTGACATTTGTGACATCTGTGACATTTGTGACATTTGCGAAATTAGTGACATCTGTGACATTTGCGACATTTGTGACATTTGTGACATGTGTGACATTTGTGACATCTGTGACATCTGACATTTATAACATCTGTGACATTTGTGACATTTGTGACATCTGTGACATTTGTGACATCTGTGACATCTGTGACATTTGTGACATCTATGACATTTGTGACATTTCTGACATTGGAGAAATCTGTGACATTTGTGACATATGTGACATTTCTGACATATGTGACATTTCTGACATCTGTGACATTAGTGACATTTGTGACATTTGTGACATTTGTGACATCTGTGACATTTGTGACATCTGTGACATTTGTGACATCTGTGACATCTTTGACATTTGTGACATCTGTGCCATTTGTGACATCTGTGACATTTGTGACATCTGTGACGTTTGTGACATCTGTGACATTTGTGACATCTGTGACATTTGTGACATCTGTGACATCTTTGACATTTGTGACATCTGTGACATTTGTGACATCTGTGACATTTGTGACATCTGTTACGTTTGTGACATCTGTGACATTTGTGACATCTGTGACATTTGTGACATCTGTGACATTTGTGACGTCTGTGACATTTGTGACATTTTTGACATTAATAAAATCTGTGACATTTGTGACATCTGTGACATTTGTGACATCTGTGACATTTGTGACATATGTGACATCTGTGACATTTGTGACATCTGTGACATTTGTGACATCTGTGACATTTGTGACATCTGTGACATCTGTGACATTTGTGGCACCTGTGACATCTGTGACATTTGAGACATCTGCGACATTTGTGACATCTGTGACATTTGTGGCATCTGTGACTTCGTGACATCTGTGACATCTGTGACATTTGTGACATCTGTGACATTTGTGACGTTTGTGACATTTGTGAAATCTGTGACATTTGTGACATCTGTGACATTTGTGACATCTGTGACATTTTTGACATTTGCGAAATTAGTGACATCTGTGACATTTGCGACATTTGTGACATTTGTGACATGTGTGACATTTGTCACATCTGTGACATCTGACATTTATGACATCTGTGACATTTGTGACATTTCTGACATCTGTGACATTTGTGACATCTGTGACATCTGTGACATTTGTAACATCTGTGACATTTGTGACATTTCTGACATTGGAGAAATCTGTGACATTTGTGACATTTGTGACATCTGTGACATTTGTGAGATCTGTGACATATGTGACATTTGTGGGACCTGTGACATCTGTGACATTTGTGAGATCTGTGACATCTGTGACATTTGTGGCACCTGTGACATCTGTGACATTTGTGACATCTGCGACATTTGTGACATCTGTGACATTTGTGACATCTGTGACATTTGTGACATCTGTGACATTTGTGACATCTGTGACATTAGTGACATTTGTGACATTTGTGACATTTGTGACATCTGTGACATTTGTGACATCTGTGACATTTGTGACATCTGTTACATCTTTGACATTTGTGACATCTGTGACATTTGTGACATCTGTGACATTTGTGACATCTGTGACATTTGTGACATCTGTGTCATTTGTGACATCTGTGACATTTGTGACATTTGCGAAATTGGTGACATCTGTGACATTTGCGACATTTGTGAATTTTGTGACAATTGTGACATTTGTGACATCTGCGACATTTGTGACATTTGTGACATCTCTGACATTTGTGACATCTGTGACGTTTGTGACATCTGTGACATTTGTGACATCTGTGACATTTGTGACATCTGTGACATTTGTGACATTTGTGACATCTGTGACATTTGTGACATCTGTGACATTTGGGACATCTGTGAAATTTGTGACATTTTTGACATCTGCGACATTTGTGACATCTGTGACTTTTGTGACATCTGTGACAACTGTGACTGTTGTGACATCTGTGACATCTGACATTTATGACATCTGTGACATTTGTGACATTTGTGACACCTGTGACATTTGTGACATCTGTGACATCTGTGACATTTGTGACATCTGTGACATTTGTGACATTTCTGACATTGGAGAAATCTGTGACATTTGTGACATTTGTGACATCTGTGACATTTGTGAGATCTGTGACATATGTGACATTTGTGGGACCTGTGACATCTGTGACATTTGTGAGATCTGTGACATCTGTGACATTTGTGGCACCTGTGACATCTGTGACATTTGTGACATCTGCGACATTTGTGACATCTGTGACATTTGTGACATCTGTGACATTTGTGACATCTGTGACATTTGTGACATCTGTGACATTAGTGACATTTGTGACATTTGTGATATTTGTGACATCTGTGACATTTGTGACATCTGTGACATTTGTGACATCTGTTACATCTTTGACATTTGTGACATCTGTGACATTTGTGACATCTGTGACATTTGTGACATCTGTGACATTTGTGACATCTGTGTCATTTGTGACATCTGTGACATTTGTGACATTTGCGAAATTGGTGACATCTGTGACATTTGCGACATTTGTGAATTTTGTGACAATTGTGACATTTGTGACATCTGTGACATTTGTGACATTTGTGACATCTGACATTTGTGACATCTGTGACGTTTGTGACATCTGTGACATTTGTGACATCTGTGACATTTGTGACATCTGTGACATTTGTGACATTTGTGACATCTGTGACATTTGTGACATCTGTGACATTTGGGACATCTGTGAAATTTGTTACATTTTTGACATCTGCGACATTTGTGACATCTGTGACTTTTGTGACATCTGTGACAACTGTGACTGTTGTGACATCTGTTGCATTTGCGACATTTGTGACATTTGTGACACCTGTGACATTTGTGACATCGGTGACATTTGTGACATCTGTGACATCTGTGACATTTGTGACATTTGTGACATTTGTGACATCTGTGACATTCGTGACATCTGTGACATTTGTGACATCTGTGACATTTGTGACATCTGTGACATTTGTGACATCTGTGACATCTGTGACATTTGTGGCACCTGTGACATCTGTGACATTTGAGACATCTGCGACATTTGTGACATCTGTGACATTTGTGGCATCTGTGACTTCGTGACATCTGTGACATCTGTGACATTTGTGACATCTGTGACATTTGTGACGTTTGTGACATTTGTGAAATCTGTGACATTTGTGACATCTGTGACATTTGTGACATCTGTGACATTTTTGACATTTGCGAAATTAGTGACATCTGTGACATTTGCGACATTTGTGACATTTGTGACATGTGTGACATTTGTCACATCTGTGACATCTGACATTTATGACATCTGTGACATTTGTGACATTTCTGACATCTGTGACATTTGTGACATCTGTGACATCTGTGACATTTGTAACATCTGTGACATTTGTGACATTTCTGACATTGGAGAAATCTGTGACATTTGTGACATTTGTGACATCAGTGACATTTGTGAGATCTGTGACATATGTGACATTTGTGGGACCTGTGACATCTGTGACATTTGTGAGATCTGTGACATCTGTGACATTTGTGGCACCTGTGACATCTGTGACATTTGTGACATCTGCGACATTTGTGACATCTGTGACATTTGTGACATCTGTGACATTTGTGACATCTGTGACATTTGTGACATCTGTGACATTAGTGACATTTGTGACATTTGTGACATTTGTGACATCTGTGACATTTGTGACATCTGTGACATTTGTGACATCTGTTACATCTTTGACATTTGTGACATCTGTGACATTTGTGACATCTGTGACATTTGTGACATCTGTGACATTTGTGACATCTGTGTCATTTGTGACATCTGTGACATTTGTGACATTTGCGAAATTGGTGACATCTGTGACATTTGCGACATTTGTGAATTTTGTGACAATTGTGACATTTGTGACATCTGCGACATTTGTGACATTTGTGACATCTCTGACATTTGTGACATCTGTGACGTTTGTGACATCTGTGACATTTGTGACATCTGTGACATTTGTGACATCTGTGACATTTGTGACATTTGTGACATCTGTGACATTTGTGACATCTGTGACATTTGGGACATCTGTGAAATTTGTGACATTTTTGACATCTGCGACATTTGTGACATCTGTGACTTTTGTGACATCTGTGACAACTGTGACTGTTGTGACATCTGTGACATCTGACATTTATGACATCTGTGACATTTGTGACATTTGTGACACCTGTGACATTTGTGACATCTGTGACATCTGTGACATTTGTGACATCTGTGACATTTGTGACATTTCTGACATTGGAGAAATCTGTGACATTTGTGACATTTGTGACATCTGTGACATTTGTGAGATATGTGACATATGTGACATTTGTGGGACCTGTGACATCTGTGACATTTGTGAGATCTGTGACATCTGTGACATTTGTGGCACCTGTGACATCTGTGACATTTGTGACATCTGCGACATTTGTGACATCTGTGACATTTGTGACATCTGTGACATTTGTGACATCTGTGACATTTGTGACATCTGTGACATTAGTGACATTTGTGACATTTGTGACATTTGTGACATCTGTGACATTTGTGACATCTGTGACATTTGTGACATCTGTTACATCTTTGACATTTGTGACATCTGTGACATTTGTGACATCTGTGACATTTGTGACATCTGTGACATTTGTGACATCTGTGTCATTTGTGACATCTGTGACATTTGTGACATTTGCGAAATTGGTGACATCTGTGACATTTGCGACATTTGTGAATTTTGTGACAATTGTGACATTTGTGACATCTGTGACATTTGTGACATTTGTGACATCTCTGACATTTGTGACATCTGTGACGTTTGTGACATCTGTGACATTTGTGACATCTGTGACATTTGTGACATCTGTGACATTTGTGACATTTGTGACATCTGTGACATTTGTGACATCTGTGACATTTGGGACATCTGTGAAATTTGTTACATTTTTGACATCTGCGACATTTGTGACATCTGTGACTTTTGTGACATCTGTGACAACTGTGACTGTTGTGACATCTGTTGCATTTGCGACATTTGTGACATTTGTGACACCTGTGACATTTGTGACATCGGTGACATTTGTGACATCTGTGACATCTGTGACATTTGTGACATTTGTGACATTTGTGACATCTGTGACATTCGTGACATCTGTGACATTTGTGATATTTGTGACATCTGTGACATTTGTGACATCGGTGACATTTGTGACATCTGTGACATCTGCGACATTTGTGACATCTGTGACATTTGTGACATCTGTGACATCTGTGACTTTTGTGACATCTGTGGCATTTGCGACATTTGTGACACCAGTGACATTTGTGACATCTGTGACATTTTTGATATCTGTAACATCTGTGACATTTGTGACATCAGTCACATTTGTGACATCTGAGAAATTTTTGACATCTGTTGCATTGGTGAAATCTGAGACATCTGTGACATTTGTGACATTTGTGACATTGGTGACATCTGTGACATTTGTGACATTTGTGACATTTGTGACATCTGTGACATCTGTGACATTTGTGACATTTGTGACATTTGTGACATCTGTGACATTTGTGACATTTGTGACATCTGACATTTCTGAGATCTGTGACATCTGTGATATTTGTGACATCTGTGACATTTGTGACATCTGTGACATTTGTGACATTTGTGACATCTGTGACATTTCTGAGATCTGTGACATCTGTGATATTTGTGACATCTGTGACATCTGTGACATCTGTGTCATTTGTGACATCTGTGACATTTGTGACATCTGTGACATTTGTGACATCTGTGACATCTGTGACATTTGTGACATCTGTGACATTTCTGAGATCTGTGACATCTGTGATATTTGTGACATCTGTGACATCTGTGACATCTGTGTCATTTGTGACATCTGTGACATTTGTGACATCTGTGACATTTGTGACATCTGTGACATCTGTGACATTTGTGACATCTGTGAAATTTGTGACATCTGTGACATTTGTGACACCGTGACATTTGTGATATCTGTGTCATTAGTGACGTCTGTGACATTTGCGACATTGTTGACTTTTGTCACATTTCTGGCATTTGTGACATTTATGACATCTGTGACATTTGGGACATCTGTGAAATTTGTGACATTTTTGACATCTGCGACATTTGTGACATCTGTGACTTTTGTGACATCTGTGACAACTGTGACTGTTGTGACATCTGTTGCATTTGCGACATTTGTGACATTTGTGACACCTGTGACATTTGTGACATCGGTGACATTTGTGACATCTGTGACATCTGTGACATTTGTGACATTTGTGACATTTGTGACATCTGTGACATTCGTGACATCTGTGACATTTGTGATATTTGTGACATCTGTGACATTTGTGACATCGGTGACATTTGTGACATCTGTGACATCTGCGACATTTGTGACATCTGTGACATTTGTGACATCTGTGACATCTGTGACTTTTGTGACATCTGTGGCATTTGCGACATTTGTGACACCAGTGACATTTGTGACATCTGTGACATTTTTGATATCTGTAACATCTGTGACATTTGTGACATCAGTCACATTTGTGACATCTGAGAAATTTTTGACATCTGTTGCATTGGTGAAATCTGAGACATCTGTGACATTTGTGACATCTGTGACATTGGTGACATCTGTGACATTTGTGACATTTGTGACATTTGTGACACCTGTGACATCTGTGACATCTGTGTCATTTGTGACATTTCTGATATCTGTGACGTCTGTGACATTTGTGACATCTGTGACATTTGTGACATCTGTGACATTTGTGACATTTGTGACATCTGTGACATTTCTGAGATCTGTGACATCTGTGATATTTGTGACATCTGTGACATCTGTGACATCTGTGTCATTTGTGACATCTGTGACATTTGTGACATCTGTGACATTTGTGACATCTGTGACATCTGTGACATTTGTGACATCTGTGAAATTTGTGACACCTGTGACATTTGTGACACCGTGACATTTGTGATATCTGTGTCATTAGTGACGTCTGTGACATTTGCGACATTGTTGACTTTTGTCACATTTCTGGCATTTGTGACATTTATGACATCTGTGACATTTGTGACATCTGTGACATTTGTGATATCTGTAACATTGGTGACATCTGTGACATTTGTGACATTTGTGACATTTGTGACATTTCTGACATTTGTAACATCTGTGACATCTGTGACATCTGTGACATTGGTGACATCTGTGACATTTGTGACATTTGTGTCATTTGTGACATCTGTGACATCTGTGACATCTGTGACATCTGTGACATTTGTGACATTTGTAATATCTGTGACATTTGTGACATTTGTGGCACCTGTGACATCTGTGACATTTGTAACATCTGCGACATTTGTGACATCTGTGACATTTGTGACATCTGTGACATCTGTGACATTTGTGACATTTGTGACATTTGTGACATCTGTGACATTTGTGACATCTGTGACATTTGTGACATCTGTGACATCTGTGACATTTGTGACATCTGTGACATCTGTGTCATTTGTGACATCTGTGACATTTGTGACATCTGTGACATTTGTGACATCTGTGACATCTGTGACATTTGTGACATCTGTGACATTTCTGAGATCTGTGACATCTGTGATATTTGTGACATCTGTGACATCTGTGACATCTGTGTCATTTGTGACATCTGTGACATCTGTGACATTTGTGACATTTGTGACATTTGTGACATCTGTGACATCTGTGACATTTGTGACATTTGTGACATTTGTGACATCTGTGACATTAGTGACATTTGTGACATTTGTGACATCTCTGACATTTGTGACATCTGTGACATTTGTGACATTTGTGACATTTGTGACATCTGTGACATCTGTGACATTTGTGACATTTGTGACATTTGTGACATCTGTGACATTAGTGATATTTGTGACATTTGTAACATCTGCGACATTTGTGACATCTGTGACATTTGTGACATCTGTGACATCTGTGACATTTGTGACATTTGTGACATTTGTGACATCTGTGACATTAGTGACATTTGTGACATTTGTGACATCTCTGACATTTGTGACATCTGTGACGTTTGTGACATCTGTGACATTTGTGACATCTGTTACATTTGTGATATCTGTGACATCTGTGACATTTGTGACATCTGCGGCATTAGTGACGTTTGTGACATTTGCGACATTAGTGACTTTTGTCACATTTCTGGCATTTGTGACATCTGTGACATTTGTGACATTTGTGACATCTCTGGCATTTGTGACATCTGTGACGTTTGTGACATCTGTGACATTTGTGACATCTGTGACATTTGTGATATCTGTGACATCTGTGACATTTGTGACATCTGCGGCATTAGTGACGTTTGTGACATTTGCGACATTAGTTACTTTTGTCACATTTCTGGCATTTGTGACATCTGTGACGTTTGTGACATCTGTGACATTTGTGACATCTGTGACATTTGTGATATCTGTGACATCTGTGACATTTGTGACATTTGTAACATTGGTGACATCTGTGACATTTGTGACATTTGTGACATTTGTGACATTTGTGACATCTGTGACATTGGTGACATCTGTGACATTTGTGACATTTGTGACATCTGTGACATCTGTGACATCTGTGACATCTGTGACATTCGTGACATTTGTGATATCTGTGACATTTGTGACATCTGTGACATTTGTGACATCTGTGACATTTGTGACATCTGTGACGTCTGTGACATTTGTGACATCTGTGACATTTGTGACATTTGTGACATCTGTGACATTTGTGACATTTGTGACATCTGTGACATTTGGGACATCTGTGACATTTGTTCATCTGTGACATCTGTGACACTTGTGACATCTGTGACATTTGTGACATCTGTGACATTTGTTACATCTGTGACATTTGTGACATCTGTGAAATTTGTGACATGTGTGACATTTGTGACATCTGTGACATCTGTGACATTTATGACATCTGTGACATTTGTGACATTTGTGACATCTGTGACATTTGTGACATCTGTGACATTGGTGACATTTCTGACATTTGTGGCATCTGTGACATTTGTGACACCTGTGACATCTGTGACATTTGTGACGTCTGTGACATTTGTGAAATTTTTGACATTAATAAAATCTGTGACATTTGTGACATCTGTGACATTTGTGACATTTGTGACACTTGTGACATATGTGACATCTGTGACATTTGTGACATCTGTGACATTTGTGACATCTGTGACATTTGTGACATCTGTGACATCTGTGACATTTGTGGCACCTGTGACATCTGTGACATTTGAGACATCTGCGACATTTGTGACATCTGTGACATTTGTGGCATCTGTGACATCTGTGACATTCGTGACATCTGTGACATCTGTGACATTTGTGACATCTGTGACATTTGTGACGTTTGTGACATTTGTGAAATCTGTGACATTTGTGACATCTGTGACAACTGTGACATTTGTGACATCTGTGACATTTGTGACGTTTGTGACATTTGTGAAATCTGTGACATTTGTGACATCTGTGACATTTGTGACATCTGTGACATTTGTGACATCTGTGACATTGGTGACATCTGTGACATTTGTTACATTCGTGACATCTGAGACATTTTTGACATCTGTGACATCTGTGACATCTGTGACATTTGTGACATCTGTGACATTTGTGACGTTTGTGACACTTGTGAAATCTGTGACATTTGTGACATCTGTGACATTTGTGACGTTTGTGACATTTGTGAAATCTGTGACATTTGTGACATCTGTGACATTTGTGACATCTGTGACAATTATGACATTTGCGAAATTAGTGACATCTGTGACATCTGTGACATTTGTGACATTTGTGACATTTGTGACATCTGTGACATTTGTTACATCTGTGACATCTGTGACATTTGTGACATTTGTGACATTTGTGACATCTGTGACATTTGTGACATCTGTGACATTTGTGATATCTGTGACATTTGTGACATCTGTGACTTCTGTGACATTTGTGGCACCTGTGACATCTGTGACATTTAAGACATCTGCGACATTTGTGACATCTGTGACATTTGTAACATCTGTGACATCTGTGACATTTGTGACATCTGTAACATTTGTGACATTTGCGAAATTAGTGACATCTGTGACATTTGCGACATTTGTGACATTTGTGACATGTGTGACATTTGTGACATCTGTGACATCTGCGACATTTATGACATCTGACACATTTGTGCAATTTTGTGACATCTGTAACATTTGTGACATCTGTGACATTGGTGACATTTGTGACATTTGTGACATCTGTGACATTTGTGACATCTGTGACATCTGTGACATTTGTGACATTTGTGACACTTGTGACATCTTTGACATTGGTGAAATCTGTGACATTTGTGACATCTGTGACATTTGTGACATCTGTGACATCTGTGACATTTGTGACATATGTGACATTTCTGACATCTGTGACATTAGTGACATTTTTGACATTTGTGACATTTGTGACATCTGTGACATTTGTGACATCTGTGACATTTGTGACATCTGTGACATCTTTGACATTTGCGACATCTGTGACATTTGTGACATCTGTGACATTTGTGACATCTGTGACATTTGTGACATTTGCGAAATTGGTGACATCTGTGACATTTGCGACATTTGTGACATTTGTGACACCTGTGACATTTGTGACATCTGTGACATTTGTGACATTTGTGACATCTCTGACATTTGTGACATCTGTGACGTTTGTGACATCTGTGACATTTGTGAAATCTGTGACATTTGTGATATCTGTGACATCTGTGACAATTGTGACATCTGCGGCATTGGTGACGTTTGTGACATTTGCGACATTAGTGACTTTTGTCACATTTCTGGCATTTGTGACATCTGTGACATTTGTGACATGTGTGACATTTGTGACATCTGTAACATTGGTGACATCTGTGACATATGTGACATTTGTGACATTTGTGACATTTGTGACATTGGTGACATCTGTGACATTTGTGACATTTGTGACATCTGTGACATCTGTGACATCTGTGACATCTGTGACATTTGTGACATTTGTGATATCTGTGACATTTGTGACATCTGTGACATTTGTGACATCTGTGACATTTGTGACGTCTGTGACATTTGTGACATCTGTGACATTCGTGACATTTGTGACATCTGTGACATTTGTGACATTTGTGACATTTGTGACATCTGTGACATTTGGGACATCTGTGACATTTGTTCATCTGTGACGTCTGTGACACTTGTGACATCTGTGACTTTTGTGACATCTGTGACATTTGTTACATCTGTGACATTTGTGACATCTGTGAAATTTGTGACATGTGTGACATTTGTGACATCTGTGACATCTGTGACATTTATGACATCTGTGACATTTGTGACATTTGTGACATCTGTGACATTTGTGACATCTTTGACATTGGTGACATTTTTGACATTTGTGACATCTGTGACATTTGTGACGTCTGTGACATTTGTGACATTTTTGACATTAATAAAATCTGTGACATTTGTGACATCTGTGACATTTGTGACATCTGTGACATTTGTGACATATGTGACATCTGTGACATTTGTGACATCTGTGACATTTGTGACATCTGTGACATTTGTGACATCTGTGACATCTGTGACATTTGTGGCACCTGTGACATCTGTGACATTTGAGACATCTGCGACATTTGTGACATCTGTGACATTTGTGGCATTTGTGACATCTGTGACATTCGTGACATCTGTGACATCTGTGACATTTGTGACATCTGTGACATTTGTGACGTTTGTGACATTTGTGAAATCTGTGACATTTGTGACATCTGTGACATTTGTGACATCTGTGACATTTGTGACATTTGCGAAATTAGTGACATCTGTGACATTTGCGACATTTGTGACATTTGTGACATGTGTGACATTTGTGACATCTGTGACATCTGACATTTATGACATCTGTGACATTTGTGACATTTGTGACATCTGTGACATTTGTGACATCTGTGACATCTGTGACATTTGTGACATCTGTGACATTTGTGACATTTCTGACATTGGAGAAATCTGTGACATTTGTGACATTTGTGACATATGTGACATTTCTGACATCTGTGACATTAGTGACATTTGTGACATTTGTGACATTTGTGACATCTGTGACATTTGTGACATCTGTGACATTTGTGACATCTGTGACATCTTTGACATTTGTGACATCTGTGACATTTGTGACATCTGTGACATTTGTGACATCTGTGACGTTTGTGACATCTGTGACATTTGTGACATCTGTGACATTTGTGACATCTGTGACATTTGTGACATTTGTGACATCTGTGACACTTGTGACATCTGTGACATTTGGGACATCTGTGAAATTTGTGACATTTTTGACATCTGCGACATTTGTGACATCTGTGACTTTTGTGACATCTGTGACAACTGTGACTGTTGTGACATCTGTGACATCTGACATTTATGACATCTGTGACATTTGTGACATTTGTGACATCTGTGACATTTGTGACATCTGTGACATCTGTGACATTTGTGACATCCGTGACATTTGTGACATTTCTGACATTGGAGAAATCTGTGACATTTGTGACATCTGTTACAGATGTCACAAATGTCACAGATTTCACAAATGTCACAAACGTCACAAATGTCACAGATGTCGCAAATGTCACAGCTGTTAGGGACATATGGGACATTTGGGACGCCTGGGACATTAAGGACATATGGGACATTATGGACATATGGGACGTCTGGGACGTTAGAGACATATGGGACATCTGGGACGTCTGGGACGTTAAGGACATATGTCACATCTAGGACGTCTGGGACGTCTGGGACGTTAAGGACATATGGGACATTTAGGGCGCCTGGGACATTAGGGACATATGGGACATATCGGACATCTGGGACGTCTGGGACGTTAAGGACATATGGGACATCTAGGACGTCTGGGACGTCTGAAACTTTAAGTACATATGTGACATTCAAAACGTCTGGGACATTAGGGACATATGGGACATATGGGACATCTGGGACGCCTGGAACATTAGCTACATATGAGACATATGGGACATCTGGGACGTCTGGGACGTTAAGGACATATGGGACATCTGGGACGTCTAAGACGTTAGGTACATATGGGACATCTGGGACGTCTTGGACGTCTGGGACGTTAGGTACATATGAGACATATGGGACATCTGGGACGTCTGGGACGTTAGGGAGATATGGGACATCTGGGACGTTTGGGACGTCTGGGACGTTAGGTACATATGGGACATATGGGACATCAGGGACGTCTAAGACGTTAGGTACATATGGGACATCTGGGACGTCTGGGACGTTAAGGACATATGGAACATCTAGGACATCTGGGACGTCTGGGACGTTAGGGACATATGGAACATCTGGGACGTCTGGGACGTTAAGGACATATGGAACACTAGGACATCTGGGACGTCTGGGACGTTAGGGACATATGGAACATCTAAGACGGCTGACACATTAGAAACATATGAAACATATGGGACATCTGGGACGTCTGGGACGTTAGGGACATATGGGACATCTGGGACGTCTGGGACGTTAAGGACATATGGAACATCTAGGACATCTGGGACGTCTGGGACGTTAGGGACATATGGAACATCTAAGACGGCTGACACATTAGAAACATATGAAACATATGGGACATCTGGGACGTCTGGGACGTTAGGGACATATGGGACATCTGGGACGTCTTTGACGTTAAGGACATATGGGACATCTAGGACATCTCGGACGCCTGGGACATTAGGGACATATGGGACATCTGGGACGTCTGGGACGTTAGGGACATATAGGACATCTGTTACGTCTGGCACGTTAAGGACATATGGGACATCTAGGACGTTTAGGACGTCTGGGACGTTAAGGACATATGGGACATTTACGACGCCTGGGACATTAGGGACATATGGGACATCTAGGACGCCTGGGACATTAGGTACATATGGGACATATGGGACATCTGGGACGTCTGGGACGTCTGGGACGTTAGGTACATATGGGGCATATGGGACATCTGGGACGCCTAATACGTTAGGTACATATGAGACATCTGGGACGTCTTGGACGTTAAGGACATATGGGACATCTGGAACGTCTGGGACGTTAAGAACATATGGGACATCTGGGACGTCTGGGATGCTAGGGACATATGGGACATCTGGGACGTCTGGGACGTTAAGGGCATATGGGAAATCTAGGACGTCTGGGACCTCTGGGAGGTTAAAGACATATGGGACATCTAGGGCGTCTGGGACGTCTGGTACGTTAAGGACATATGGGATATTTAGGACGCCTGGGACATTAGGGACATATGGGACATCTGGGACGTCTGGGACGTTAGGGACATATGGGACATCTGGGACGTCTGGGACGTTAAGGACATATGGGACATCTAGGACATCTGGGACGTCTGGGACGTTAGGGACATATGGAACATCTAAGACGGCTGACACATTAGAAACATATGAAACATATGGGACATCTGGGACGTCTGGGACGTTAGGGACATATGGGACATCTGGGACGTCTGGGACGTTAAGGACATATGGGACATCTAGGACACCTGGGACGCCTGGGACATTAGGGACATATGGGACATCTTTGACGTCTGGGACGTTAGGGACATATAGGACATCTGGGACGTCTAGCACGTTAAGGACATATGGGACATCTAGGACGTTTAGGACGTCTGGGACGTTAAGGACATATGGGACATTTAGGACGCCTGGGACATTAGGGACATATGGGACATCTAGGACGCCTGGGACATTAGGTACATATGGGACATATGGGACATCTGGGACGTCTGGGACGTCTGGGACGTTAGGTACATATGGGACATATGGGACATCTGGGACGCCTGGGACATTAGGGTCATGTGGGACATATGGGACATCTGGGAAGCCTGGGACATTAGGGTCATGTGGGACATATGGGACATCTAGGACGTTTGGGACGTCTGGGACGTTAAGGACATATGGTACATTTAGGACGCCTGGGACATTAGGGACATATGGGAAATATGGGACATCTGGGACGTATGGGACGTTAAGGACATATGGGACATCTAGGACGTCTGGGACGTTAAGGACATATGGGACATCTAGGACGTTTGGGACGTCTGGGACGTTAGGGACATAAGCGACATTTAGGACGTCCGGGACGTCTGGGACGTTAAGAACATATGGGACATTTAGGACGCCTAGGACGTTAGGGACATATGGGACATATGCGACATCTGGGAAGCCTGGGACATTAGGGTCATGTGGGACATATGGGACATCTAGGACGTTTGGGAGGTCTGGGACGTTAAGGACATATGGTACATTTAGGACGCCTGGGACATTAGGGACATATGGGAAATATGGGACATCTGGGACGTATGGGACGTTAAGGACATATGGGACATCTAGGATGTCTGGGACGTTAAGGACATATGGGACATCTAGGACGTTTGGGACGTCTGGGACGTTAGGGACATATGGGACATCTAGGACGTCTGGGACATTAGGGACATAAGGGACATTTAGGACGTCTGGGAAGTTAGGGGCATATGGAATATCTAGGACGCCTGGGACATTAGGAACATATGGGATATATGGGACATCTGGGACGGCTAGGACGTTAGGGACATATGGGACATCTGGGACGTCTGGGACGTTAAGGACATATGGGACATCTAGGACGTCTGGGACGTCTGGGACGTTAAGGATATATGACCATTTAGGACGCCTGGGATATATAAGACGTATGGGACATCTGGGACATCTGGGACGGTAAGGACATATGGGACATCTAGGGCGTCTGGGACGTCTGGGACGTTAAGGACATATGGGATATTTAGGACGCCTGCGACATTAGGGACATATGGGACATCTGGGACGTCTGGGACGTTAGGGACATATGGGACATCTGGGACGTCTGGGACGTTAAGGACATATGGGACATCTAGGGCGTCTGGGACGTCTGGGACGTTAAGGACATATGGGATATTTAGGACGCCTGGGACATTAGGGACATATGGGACATCTGGGACGTCTGGGACGTTAGGGACATATGGGACATCTGGGACGTCTGGGACGTTAAGGACATATGGGACATCTAGGACATCTGGGACGTCTGGGACGTTAGGGACATATGGAACATCTAAGACGGCTGACACATTAGAAACACATGAAACATATGGGACATCTGGGACGTCTGGGACGTTAGGGACATATGGGACATCTGGGACGTTTGGGACGTTAAGGACATATGGGACATCTAGGACATCTGGGATGCCTGGGACATTAGGGACATATGGGACATCTGGGACGTCTGGGACGTTAGGGACATATAGGACATCTGGGACGTCTAGCACGTTAAGGACATATGGGACATCTAGGACGTTTAGGACGTCTGGGACGTTAAGGACATATGGGACATTTAGGACGCCTGGGACATTAGGGACATATGGGACATCTAGGACGCCTGGGACATTAGGTACATATGGGACATATGGGACATCTGGGACGTCTGGGACGTCTGGGACGTTAGGTACATATGGGACATATGGGACATCTGGGACGCCTAACACGTTAGGTACATATGAGACATCTGGGACGTCTTGGACGTTAAGGACATATGGGAGATCTGGAACGTCTGGGACGTTAAGAACATATGGGACATCTGGGACGTCTGGGATGCTAGGGACATATGGGACATATGGGACATCTAGGACGCCTGGGACATTAGGTACATATTTGACATATGGGACATCTGAGACGTCTGGGACGTCTGGGACGTTAGGTACATATGGGACATATGGGACATCTGGGACGCCTAATACGTTAGGTACATATGAGACATCTGGGACGTCTTGGACGTTAAGGACATATGGGACATCTGGAACGTCTGGGACGTTAAGAACATATGGGACATCTGGGACGTCTGGGATGCTAGAGACATATGGGACATCTGGGACGTCTGGGACGTTAAGGGCATATGGGAAATCTAGGACGTCTGGGACGTCTGGGACGTTAAAGACATATGGGACATCTAGGGCGTCTGGGACGTTAAGGACATATGGGATATTTAGGACGCCTGGTACATTAGGGACATATGGGACATCTGGGACGTCTGGGACGTTAAGGACATATGGGACATCTAGGACATCTGGGACGTCTAGGACGTTAGGGACATATGGAACATCTAAGACGGCTGACACATTAGAAACATATGAAACATATGGGACATCTGGGACGTCTGGGACGTTAGGGACATATGGGACATCTGGGACGTCTGGGACGTTAAGGACATATGGGACATCTAGGACATCTGGGACGCCTGGGACATTAGGGACATATGGGACATCTGGGACGTCTGGGACGTTAGGGACATATAGGACATCTGGGACGTCTGGCACGTTAAGGACATATGGGACATCTAGGACGTTTAGGACGTCTGGGACGTTAAGGACATATGGGACATTTAGGACGCCTGGGACATTACGGACATATGGGACATCTAGGACGCCTGGGACATTAGAGACATATGGGACATATGGGGCATTTAGGACGCCTGGGACATTAGGGACATATGGGACATATGGAATATCTGTAAGGCCTGGGACATTAGGGACATACGGGACATCTTGGACGTCTGGCACGTTAGGGACATATGGGACATCTGGAACGTCTGGGACGTTAAGGACATATGGGACATCTAGGACGTTTGGGACGTCTGGGACGTTAAGGACATATGGTACATTTAGGACGCCTGGGACATTAGGGACATATGGGAAATATGGGACATCTGGGACGTATGGGACGTTAAGGACATATGGGACATCTAGGACGTCTGGGACGTTAAGGACATATGGGACATCTAGGACGTTTGGTACGTCTGGGACGTTAGGGACATATGGGACATCTAGGACGTCTGGGACATTAGGGACATAAGGGACATTTAGGACGTCTGGGAAGTTAGGGACATATGGAATATCTAGGACGCCTGGGACATTAGGAACATATGGGATATATGGGACATCTGGGACGGCTGGGACGTTAGGGACATATGGGACATCTGGGACGTCTGGGACGTTAAGGACATATGGGACATCTAGGACGTCTGGGACGTCTGGGACGTTAAGGATATATGACCATTTAGGACGCCTGGGATATATAAGACGTATGGGACATCTGGGACGTCTGGGACGGTAAGGACATATGGGACATCTAGAACGTCTGAGACGTCTGGGACGTTAAAAACATATGGGACATTAAGGACGCCTGGGACATTACGAACATATGGTACATATGGGACATCTCTGACGCTTGGGACATTAGGGACATATAGGACATATGGGACATCTGGGACGTCCGGGACGTCTGGGACGTTAAGGACATATGGGACATTTAGGAAGCCTAGGACGTTAGGGACATATGGGACATATGGGACATCTGAGACGCCTGGGACATTAGGGACATATGGAACATATGGGACATTTGGGACGCCTGGGACATTAGGGACATGTGGGACATATGGGACATCTGGGACGTCTGGGACGTTAGGGACATATGGAACATCTGGGACGTCTGGGACGTTATGGACATGTGGGACATCTGGGACGTCTGGGACGTCTGGGACGTTATTGACATCTGGGACGTTATTGACATATGGGACATCTGGGACGTCTGGGACGTTATGGACATGTGGGACATTTAGGACGCCTGGGACATTAGGGACATATGGGACATATGCGACATCTGGGACGCCTGGGACATTAGGGACATGTGGGACATATGGGACATCTGGGACGTCTGGGACGTTAGGGACATATGGAACATCTGGGACGTCTGGGACGTTATGGACATGTAGGACATCTGGGACGTCTGGGACGTCTGGGACGTTATTGACATCTGGGACGTTATTGACATATGGGACATCTGGGACGTCTGGGACGTTATGGACATGTGGGACATTTAGGACGTCTGGGACGTTAGGGACATACGCGACAGCTGAGACGTCTGGGACGTTAGAGACATACGCGACATTTAGGACGTCCGGGACGTCTGGGACGTTAAGAACATATGGGACATTTAGGACTCCTAGGACGTTAGGGACATATGGGACATATGGGACATCTGAGACGCCTGGGACATTAGAGACATATGGAACATATGGGACATTTGGGACGTCTGGGACGTCTGGGACGTTAAGGGCAAATGGGACATCTAGGGCGTCTGGAACGTCTGGGACGTTATGGACATATGGGACATTTAGGACGCCTGGGACATTAGGGACATGTGGGACATATGGGACATCTGGGACGTCTGGGACGTTAGGGACATATGGAACATCTGGGACGTCTGGGACGTTATGGACATGTGGGACATCTGGGACGTCTGGGACGTCTGGGACGTTATTGACATCTGGGACGTTATTGACATATGGGACATCTGGGACGTCTGGGACGTTATGGACATGTGGGACATTTAGGACGTCTGGGACGTTAGGGACATACGCGACAGCTGAGACGTCTGGGACGTTAGAGACATAAGCGACATTTAGGACGTCCGGGACGTCTGGGACGATAAGAAGATATGGGACATTTAGGACGCCTAGGACGTTAGGGACATATGGGACATATGCGACATCTGGGAAGCCTGGGACATTAGGGTCATGTGGGACATATGGGACATCTGGGACGTCTGGGACGTTAGGGACATATGGAACATTTAGGACGTCTTGGACGTCAGGAAAGTTACTGACATACGGGACAGCTGGGACGTCTGGGACGTTAGGGACATATGGGACATTTAGGACGTCTTGGACGTCAGGAAAGTTAGGGACATACGGGACAGCTGGGACGTCTGGAACGTTAAGGACATATGGGACATTTAGGACGCCTGTAACATTAGGGACATATGGGACATATGGGACATCTGGGACGCCTCGGACATTAGGGACATATGGGACATATGGGACATCTGGGACGTCTGGGACGTTAGGGACATATGGGACATCAGGGACGTCCGGGACATTAATGACATATGGGACATCTAGGGCGGATGGGACGTCTAAGACGTTAAGGACATATGGGACGATTAGGACGCCTGGGACAATAGGGACCTATGGGACATCTGGGACGTCAGGGACTTTAAGGACATATGGGACAACTATGACGTCTGGGACGTCTGGAACGTTAAGGACATATGGGACATTTAGGACGCCTGGGACATTAGGGACATATGGGACATATGGGACATCTGGGACGCCTCGGACATTAGGAACATATGGGACATATGGGACATCTGGAACGTCTGGGACGTTAGGGACATATGGGACATCTGGGACGTCCGGGACGTTAATGACATATGGGACATCTAGGGCGTCTGAAACGTCTGTGACGTTAAGGACATATGGGACGATTAGGACGCCTGGGACATTAGGGACCTATGGGACATCTGGGACGTCTGGAACGTTAAGGACATATGGGACATCTGGGACGTCTGGGATGCTAGGGACATATGGGACATATGGGACATCTAGGACGCCTGGGACATTAGGTACATATTTGACATATGGGACATCTGAGACGTCTGGGACGTCTGGGACGTTAGGTACATATGGGACATATGGGACATCTGGGACGCCTAATACGTTAGGTACATATGAGACATCTGGGACGTCTTGGACGTTAAGGACATATGGGACATCTGGAACGTCTGGGACGTTAAGAACATATGGGACATCTGGGACGTCTGGGATGCTAGAGACATATGGGACATCTGGGACGTCTGGGACGTTAAGGGCATATGGGAAATCTAGGACGTCTGGGACGTCTGGGACGTTAAAGACATATGGGACATCTAGGGCGTCTGGGACGTTAAGGACATATGGGATATTTAGGACGCCTGGTACATTAGGGACATATGGGACATCTGGGACGTCTGGGACGTTAAGGACATATGGGACATCTAGGACATCTGGGACGTCTAGGACGTTAGGGACATATGGAACATCTAAGACGGCTGACACATTAGAAACATATGAAACATATGGGACATCTGGGACGTCTGGGACGTTAGGGACATATGGGACATCTGGGACGTCTGGGACGTTAAGGACATATGGGACATCTAGGACATCTGGGACGCCTGGGACATTAGGGACATATGGGACATCTGGGACGTCTGGGACGTTAGGGACATATAGGACATCTGGGACGTCTGGCACGTTAAGGACATATGGGACATCTAGGACGTTTAGGACGTCTGGGACGTTAAGGACATATGGAACATTTAGGACGCCTGGGACATTACGGACATATGGGACATCTAGGACGCCTGGGACATTAGAGACATATGGGACATATGGGGCATTTAGGACGCCTGGGACATTAGGGACATATGGGACATATGGAATATCTGTAAGGCCTGGGACATTAGGGACATACGGGACATCTTGGACGTCTGGCACGTTAGGGACATATGGGACATCTGGAACGTCTGGGACGTTAAGGACATATGGGACATCTAGGACGTTTGGGACGTCTGGGACGTTAAGGACATATGGTACATTTAGGACGCCTGGGACATTAGGGACATATGGGAAATATGGGACATCTGGGACGTATGGGACGTTAAGGACATATGGGACATCTAGGACGTCTGGGACGTTAAGGACATATGGGACATCTAGGACGTTTGGGACGTCTGGGACGTTAGGGACATATGGGACATCTAGGACGTCTGGGACATTAGGGACATAAGGGACATTTAGGACGTCTGGGAAGTTAGGGACATATGGAATATCTAGGACGCCTGGGACATTAGGAACATATGGGATATATGGGACATCTGGGACGGCTGGGACGTTAGGGACATATGGGACATCTGGGACGTCTGGGACGTTAAGGACATATGGGACATCTAGGACGTCTGGGACGTCTGGGACGTTAAGGATATATGACCATTTAGGACGCCTGGGATATATAAGACGTATGGGACATCTGGGACGTCTGGGACGGTAAGGACATATGGGACATCTAGAACGTCTGAGACGTCTGGGACGTTAAAAACATATGGGACATTAAGGACGCCTGGGACATTACGAACATATGGTACATATGGGACATCTCTGACGCTTGGGACATTAGGGACATATAGGACATATGGGACATCTGGGACGTCCGGGACGTCTGGGACGTTAAGGACATATGGGACATTTAGGAAGCCTAGGACGTTAGGGACATATGGGACATATGGGACATCTGAGACGCCTGGGACATTAGGGACATATGGAACATATGGGACATTTGGGACGCCTGGGACATTAGGGACATGTGGGACATATGGGACATCTGGGACGTCTGGGACGTTAGGGACATATGGAACATCTGGGACGTCTGGGACGTTATGGACATGTGGGACATCTGGGACGTCTGGGACGTCTGGGACGTTATTGACATCTGGGACGTTATTGACATATGGGACATCTGGGACGTCTGGGACGTTATGGACATGTGGGACATTTAGGACGCCTGGGACATTAGGGACATATGGGACATATGCGACATCTGGGACGCCTGGGACATTAGGGACATGTGGGACATATGGGACATCTGGGACGTCTGGGACGTTAGGGACATATGGAACATCTGGGACGTCTGGGACGTTATGGACATGTAGGACATCTGGGACGTCTGGGACGTCTGGGACGTTATTGACATCTGGGACGTTATTGACATATGGGACATCTGGGACGTCTGGGACGTTATGGACATGTGGGACATTTAGGACGTCTGGGACGTTAGGGACATACGCGACAGCTGAGACGTCTGGGACGTTAGAGACATAAGCGACATTTAGGACGTCCGGGACGTCTGGGACGTTAAGAACATATGGGACACTTAGGACGCCTAGGACGTTAGGGACATATGGGACATATGGGACATCTGAGACGCCTGGGACATTAGAGACATATGGAACATATGGGACATTTGGGACGTCTGGGACGTCTGGGACGTTAAGGGCAAATGGGACATCTAGGGCGTCTGGAACGTCTGGGACGTTATGGACATATGGGACATTTAGGACGCCTGGGACATTAGGGACATGTGGGACATATGGGACATCTGGGACGTCTGGGACGTTAGGGACATATGGAACATCTGGGACGTCTGGGACGTTATGGACATGTGGGACATCTGGGACGTCTGGGACGTCTGGGACGTTATTGACATCTGGGACGTTATTGACATATGGGACATCTGGGACGTCTGGGACGTTATGGACATGTGGGACATTTAGGACGTCTGGGACGTTAGGGACATACGCGACAGCTGAGACGTCTGGGACGTTAGAGACATAAGCGACATTTAGGACGTCCGGGACGTCTGGGACGATAAGAAGATATGGGACATTTAGGACGCCTAGGACGTTAGGGACATATGGGACATATGCGACATCTGGGAAGCCTGGGACATTAGGGTCATGTGGGACATATGGGACATCTGGGACGTCTGGGACGTTAGGGACATATGGGACATTTAGGACGTCTTGGACGTCAGGAAAGTTACTGACATACGGGACAGCTGGGACGTCTGGGACGTTAGGGACATATGGGACATTTAGGACGCCTGTAACATTAGGGACATATGGGACATATGGGACATCTGGGACGCCTCGGACATTAGGGACATATGGGACATATGGGACATCTGGGACGTCTGGGACGTTAGGGACATATGGGACATCAGGGACGTCCGGGACATTAATGACATATGGGACATCTAGGGCGGATGGGACGTCTAAGACGTTAAGGACATATGGGACGATTAGGACGCCTGGGACAATAGGGACCTATGGGACATCTGGGACGTCAGGGACTTTAAGGACATATGGGACAACTATGACGTCTGGGACGTCTGGAACGTTAAGGACATATGGGACATTTAGGACGCCTGGGACATTAGGGACATATGGGACATATGGGACATCTGGGACGCCTCGGACATTAGGAACATATGGGACATATGGGACATCTGGAACGTCTGGGACGTTAGGGACATATGGGACATCTGGGACGTCCGGGACGTTAATGACATATGGGACATCTAGGGCGTCTGAAACGTCTGTGACGTTAAGGACATATGGGACGATTAGGACGCCTGGGACATTAGGGACCTATGGGACATCTGGGACGTCTGGAACGTTAAGGACATATGGGACATCTGGGACGTCTGGGACGTTAAGTACATATAGGACATCTAGGACATCTGGGACGTCTGGGACTTTAGGGACATATGGAACATCTAGGACGCCTGGGACGTTAGAAACATATGGGACATATGGGACATCTGGGACGTCTGGGACGTTAAGGGCATTTGGGACATCTAGGACGTCTGGACCGTCTGGAACGTTAAGGATATATGGGACATTTAGGACGCCTGGGACATTAGGGACATTTGGGACATTTGGGACATCTGGGACGCCTGGGACATTAGGGACATATGGGACATATTGAACATCTGGAACGTCTGGGACGTTACGAACATATGGGACATCTGGGACGCCTGGGACGTTAAGGACATATGGGACATTTAGGACGCCTGGGACATTAGGGACATATGGGACATAGGGGATATCTGGGACGTCTGGGACGTTAAGGACATATGGGACATCTAGGAAGTCTGGGACGTCTGGGACGTTAGGGACACATAGGACCTATAGGACATATGGGACGTCTGGGACGTTAGGGATATATGGGACATCTGGGACGTCTGGGACGTTAAGGACATATGGGACATCTAGGACGTCTGGGACGTATGGGACGTTAGGGACATATGCACATCTGGGACGCCTGGGACGTTAGGGACATATGGGACATTTAGGACGTCTTAGACGTTAGGGACATATGGAACATCTATGACGTCTGGGACGTCTGGAACGTTAAGGACATATGGGACATTTAGGACGCCTGTGACATTAGCGACATATGGGACATATGGGACATATGGGACATCTGGGACGCCTCGGACATTAGGGACATATGGGACATATGGGACATCTGGGACGTCTGGGACGTTAGGGACATATGGGACATCAGGGACGTCCGGGACGTTAATGACATATGGGACATCTAGGGCGGCTGGGACGTCTAAGACGTTAAGGACATATGGGACGATTAGGACGCCTGGGAAAATAGGGACCTATGGGACATCTGGGACGTCTGGGACTTTAAGGACATATGGGACATTTAGGACGCCTGGGACATTAGGGACATATGGGACATATGGGACATCTGGGACGCCTCGGACATTAGGAACATATGGGACATATGGGACATCTGGAACGTCTGGGACGTTATGGACATATGGGACATCTGGGACGTCCGGGACGTTAATGACATATGGGACATCTAGGGCGTCTGAAACGTCTGTGACGTTAAGGACATATGGGACGATTAGGACGATTGGAACATTAGGGACCTATGGGACATCTGGGACGTCTGGAACGTTAAGGACATATGGGACATCTGGGACGTCTGGGACGTTAAGTACATATGGGACATCTAGGACATCTGGGACGTCTGGGACTTTAGGGACATATGGAACATCTAGGACGCCTGGGACATTAGAAACATATGGGACATATGGGACATCTGGGACGTCTGGGACGTTAAGGGCATTTGGGACATCTAGGACGTCTGGACCGTCTGGAACGTTAAGGACATATGGGACATTTAGGACGCCTGGGACATTAGGGACATTTGGGACATTTGGGACATCTGGGACGCCTGGGACATTAGGGACATATGGGACATATTGAACATCTGGGACGTCTGGGACGTTACGGACATATGGGACATCTGGGACGCCTGGGACGTTAAGGACATATGGGACATTTAGGAAGCCTGGGACATTAGGGACAAATGGGACATAGGGGATATCTGGGACGTCTGGGATGTTAAGGACATATGGGACATCTAGGACGTCTGGGACGTCTGGGACGTTAGGGACATATAGGACCTATAGGACATACGGGACGTCTGGGACGTTAGGGATATATGGGACATCTGGGACGTCTGGGACGTTAAATACATATGGGACATCTAGGACGTCTGGGACGTATGGGACGTTAGGGACATATGCACATCTGGGACGCCTGGGACGTTAGGGACATATGGGACATATGGGACATATGGGACGTCTGGGACGTTAGGGACATATGCACATCTGGGACGCCTGGGACATTAGGGACATATGGGACATATGGGACATCTGGGACGTCTGGGACGTTAAGGACATATGGGACATCTAGGACGTCTGGGACGTATGGGACGTTTGGGACATATGCACATCTGGGACGCCTGGGACATTAGGGACAGATGGGACATATGGGACATATGGGACGTCTGGGACGTTAAGGACATATTGCACATCTGGGACGCCTGGGACATTAGGGACAGATGGGACATATGGGACATATGGGACGTCTGGGACGTTAAGGACATATGGGACATCTAGGACGTCTGGGACGTATGGGACGTTAGGGACATATGCACATCTGGGACGCCTGGGACGTTAGAAACATATGGGACATATGGGAAATCTGGGACGTCTGGGACGTTAAGGACATTTGGGACATCTAGGACGTCTGGACCGTCTGGAACGTTAAGGACATATGGGACATTTAAAACGTTTGGGACATTAGCGACATATGGGACATATGTCACATCTGGGACGCCTGGGACATTAGGGACATATGAGACATATGGGACATCTGGGACGTCTGGGTCGTTGAGGACATATGGGACATCTGGGACGTCTGGGACGTTACTGACATATGGAACATCTGGGACGTCTGGGACGTTAAGGACATATAGGACATCTACGACGTCTGATACGTCTGGGACGTTAGGGACATATGGGACATCTAGGACGTCTGGCACGTTAGTGACATATGGGATATCTAGGACGTCTGAGACGTCTGGGACGTTAGGGACATACGAGACAGCTGGGACGTCTGGGACGCCTGGGACGCCTGTGAGATTAGGGACATATGGGACATATGGGACATCTGGGACGTCTGGGACGTTAAGGACAAATGGGACATCTAGGACGTCTGGGACGTTAAGGGCATATGGGACATCTGGGACGTCTGGGACGTTAGGGACATATGGGACATTTGGAACGTCTGGGACGTTAGGGACATTTAGGACATCTAGGACGTTTGGGACGTTAGGGACATATGGGACATCTAGGACGTCTGGGACGTCTGAGACGTTAGGGACATACGGGACAGCTGGGACGTCTGAGACGTTAGGGACATATGAGACATTTAGGACGTCTGGGACGTTAGAGACATATGGAACATTTAGGACGCCTGGGACATTAGGGACATATGGGACATTTGGGACATCTGGGACGTCTGGAAGTTAGGGACATATGGGACATCTAGGACGTCTGGAACGTGTGGGACGTTAAGGACATATGGAACATTTAGGACGCCTGGGACATTAGGGACATATGGGACATTTGGGACATCTGGGACGTCTGGGACGTTAAGGACATATGGGACATCTAGGACGTCTGGAACGTGTGGGACGTTAAGGAAATATGGGACATTTAGGACGCCTGGGACATTAGGGACATATGGCACATATGGGCCATCTGGGACGCCTGGGACATTCGGGACGTATAAAACATATGGGACATCTGGGACGTCTGGGACGTCTGGGACGTTAGGGACATATAGGCCAAAATTTGACATCTGGGACGTTAGGGACATATGGGACATATAGGACGTCTAGGACGTCTGAGACGTTAGGGACAAACGGGACAGCTGGGACGTCTGGGACGTTAGGGACATTTGGAACATGTAGGATGCCTGGGACATTAGGGACATATGCGACATATGGTACGTCTGGAACGCCTGGGACATTAGGGACATATGAGACATATGGGACATCTGGGACGTCTGGAACGTTAGGGACATATGGAACATCTGGGACGCCTGGGACGTTAAGGACATATGGGACATCTAGGACGTCTGGGACGTCTGCGACGTTAAGGACATATGGGACATTTAGGACGATTGGGATATATGGGACATATGGGACATCTGGGACGTCTGGACGGTAAGGACATATGGGACATCTAGAACGTCTGAGACGTCTGGGACGTTAAAGACATATGGGACATTAAGGACGCCTGGGGCATTACGGACATATGGTACATATGGGACATCTGGGACGCTTGAAACATTAGGGACATATAGGACATATGGGACATATGGGACATCTGGGACGTCTAAGACGTTAGGTACCAATGGGACATCTGGGACGTCTTGGACGTTAAGGACATATGGGACATCTGGAACGTCTCGGACGTTAAGAACATATGAGACATCTGGGACGTCTGGGATGCTAGGGACGTATGGGACATCTGGAACGTCTGGGACGTTAAGGGCATATGGGAAATCTTGGACGTGTGGGACGTCTGGGACGTTAAAGACATATGGGACATCTAGGGCGTCTGGGACGTCTGGGACGTTAAGGACATATGGGATATTAAGGAGGCCTGGGACTTTAGGGACATATGGGACATCTGGGACGTCTGGGACGTTAGGGACATATGGGACATCTGAGACGTCTGGGACGTTAAGGACATATGGGACATCTAGGACATCTGGGACGTCTGGGACGTTAGGGACATATGGAACATCTAGGACGGCTGACACATTAGAAACATATGAAACATATGGGACATCTGCGACGTCTGGGACGTTAGGGATATATGGGACATCTGGGACGTCTGGGACGTTAAGGACGTATGGGACATCTAGGACATCTGGGACGCCTGGGACATTAGGGACATATGGGACATCTGGGACGTCTGGGACGTTATTGACATATAGGACATCTGGGACGTCTGGCACGTTAAGGACATATGGGACATCTAGGACGTTTGGGACGTCTGGGACGTTAAGGACATATGGGACATTTAGGACGCCTGGGACATTAGGGACATATGGGACATCTAGGACGCCTGGGACATTAGGGACATATGGGACATATGGGGCATTTAGGACGCCTGGGACATTAGAGACATATGGGACATATGGGACATCTGTAAGGCCTGGGACATTAGGGATATATGGGACATCTGGGACGTCTGGCACGTTAGGGACATATGAGGCATCTGAAACGTCTGCGACGTTAAGGACATATGGGACATCTAGGACGTCTAGGACGTCTGAGACGTTAGGGACATACGGGACAGCTGGGACGTCTGGGACGTTAGGGACATATGGGACATTTAGGACGTTTGGGACGTTAGGGACATATGGAACATCTAGGATGCCTGGGACATTAGGGACATATGGGACATATGGTACGTCTGGAACGCCTGGGACATTAGGGACATATGAGGCATATGGGACATCTGGGACGTCTGGAACGTTAGGGACATATGGAGCATCTGGGACGCCTGGGACGTTAAGGACATATGGGACATCTAGGACGTCTGGGACGTCTGGGACGTTAAGGACATATGGGACATTTAGGACGCCTGGGATATATGGGACATATGGGACATCTGGGACGTCTGGGACGGTAAGGACATATGGGACATCTAGAACGTCTGAGACGTCTGGGACGTTAAAGACATATGGGACATTAAGGACGCCTGGGACATTACGGACATATAGTACATATGGGACATCTGGGACGCTTGGGACATTAGGGACATATAGGACATATGGGACATCTGGGACATCTGGGACGTCTGGGACGTTAGGTACATATGGGACATATGGGACATCTGGGACGTCTAAGACGTTAGGTACCAATGGGACATCTGGGACGTCTTAGACGTTAAGGACATATGGGACATCTGGAACGTCTGGGACGTTAAGAAAATATGGGACATCTGGGACGTCTGGGATGCTAGGGACGTATGGGACATCTGGGACGTCTGGGACGTTAAGGGCATATGGGAAATCTAGGACGTCTGGGACGTCTGGGACGTTAAAGACATATGGGACATCTAGGGCGTCTGGGACGTCTGGGATGTTAAGGACATATGGGATATTTAGGACGCCTGGGACTTTAGGGACATATGGGGCATCTGGGACGTCTGGGACGTTAGGGACATATGGGACATCTGAGACGTCTGGGAAGTTAAGGACATATGGGACATCTAGGACATCTGGGACGTCTGGGACGTTAGGGACATATGGGACATCTGGGACGTCTGGGACGTTAAGGACATATGGGACATCTAGGACATCTGGGACGCCTGGGACATTAGGGACATATGGGACATCTGGGACGTCTGGGACGTTAGGGACATAAAGGATATCTGGGACGTCTGGCACGTTAAGGACATATGGGACATCTAGGACGTTTGGGACTTCTGGGACGTTAAGGACATATGGGACATTTAGGACGCCTGGGACATTAGGGACATATGGTACATCTAGGACGCCTGGGACATTAGGGACATATGGGACATATGGGGCATTTAGGACGCCTGAGACATTAGGGACATATGGGACATATAGGACATCTGTAAGGCCTGGGACATTAGGGACATATGGGACATCTGGGACGTCTGGCACGTTAGGGACATATGGGACATCTGGGACGTTTGGGACGTCTGGGACGTTAAGGACATATGGGACATTTAGGACGCCTGGGACATTAGGGACATATGGTACATCTAGGACGCCTGGGACATTAGGGACATATGGGACATATGGGGCATTTAGGACGCCTGGGACATTAGGGACATATGGGACATATAGGACATCTGTAAGGCCTGGGACATTAGGGACATATGGGACATCTGGGACGTCTGGCACGTTAGGGACATATGGGACATCTGGGACGTTTGGGACGTCTGGGACGTTAAGGACATATGGGACATTTAGGACGCCTGGGACGTTAGGAACATATGGTACATCTAGGACGCCTGGGACATTAGGGACATATGGGACATATGGGGCATTTAGGACGCCTGGGACATTAGGGACATATGGGACATATAGGACATCTGTAAGGCCTGGGACATAAGGGACATATGGAACATCTGGGACGTCTGGCACGTTAGGGACATATGGGACATCTGGGACGTTTGGGACGTCTGGGACGTTAAGGACATGTGGGACATTTAGGACGCCTGGGACATTAGGGACATATGGTACATCTAGGACGCCTGGGACATTAGGGACATATGGGAAATATGGGGCATTTAGGACGCCTGGGACATTAGGGACATATGGGACATATAGGACATCTGTAAGGCCTGGGACATTAGGGACATATGGGACATCTGGGACGTCTGGCACGTTAGGGACATATGGGACATCTGGGACGTTTGGGACGTCTGGGACGTTAAGGACATGTGGGACATCTAGGACGTCTGGGACGTTAAGGACATATGGGACATCTAGGACGTTTGGAACATCTGGGACGTTAAGAACATATGGGACATTTAGGACGCCTGGGACATTAGGGACATATGGAACATATGGGACATCTGGGACGTATGGGACGTTAAGGACATGTGGAACATCTAGGACGTCTGGGACGATAAGGACATATGGGACATCTAGGACGTTTGGGACGTCTGGGAGGTTAAGGACATATAGGACATTTAGGACGCCTGGGACATGTGGGGCATATGGGACATCTGGGACGCCTGGGACGTCTGGGACGTTAGGTACATATGGGACATATGGGACATCTGGGACGTCTAAGACGTTAGGTACATATGGGACATCTGGGACGTCTTGGACGTCTGGGACGTTAGGTACATATGGGACATATGGGACATCTGGGACGTCTGGGACGTTAGGGAGATATGGGACATCTGGGACGTTTGGGACGTCTGGGACGTTAGGTACATATGGGACATATGGGACATCAGGGACGTCTAAGACGTTAGGTACATATGGGATATCTGAGAAGTCTTGGACGTCTGGGACGTTAGGTACATATGGGACATATGGGACATCTGGGACGTCTGGGACGTCTGGGACGTTAGGTACATATGGGACATCTGGGACGCCTAATACGTTAGGTACATATGAGACATCTGGTACGTCTTGGACGTTAAGGACATATGGGACATCTGGGACGCCTGGGACATTAGGGACATATGGGACATCTGGGACGTCTGGGACGTTATTGACATATAGGACATCTGGGACGTCTGGCACGTTAAGGACATATGGGACATCTAGGAAGTTTGGGACGTCTGGGACGTTAAGGACATATGGGACATTTAGGACACCTGGGACATTAGGGACATATGGGACATCTAGGACGCCTGGGACATTAGGGACATATGGGGCATTTAGGATGCCTGGGACATTAGAGACATATGGGACATATGGGACATCTGGCACGTTAGGGACATATGAGACATCTGGAACGTCTGCGACGTTAAGGACATATGGGACATCTAGGACGTCTAGGACGTCTGAGACGTTAGGGACATACGGGATAGCTGGGACGTCTGGGACGTTAGGGACATATGGGACATTTAGGACGTTTGGGACGTTAGGGACATATAGAACATCTAGGATGCCTGGGACATTAGGGACATATGGGACATATGGTACGTCTGGAACGCCTGGGACATTAGGGACATATGAGGCATATGGGACATCTGGGACGTCTGGAACGTTAGGGACATATGGAACATCTGGGACGCCTGGGACGTTAAGGACATATGGGACATCTAGGACGTCTGGGACGTCTGGGACGTTAAGGACATATGGGACATTTAGGACGCCTGGGATATATGGGACATATGGGACATCTGGGACGTCTGGGACGTCTGGGACGGTAAGGACATATGTGACATCTAGAACGTCTGAGACGTCTGGGACGTTAAAGACATATGGGACATTAAGGACGCCTGGGACATTACGGACATATGGTACATATGGGACATCTGGGACGCTTGGGACATTAGGGACATATAGGACATATGGGACATCTGGGACATCTGGGACGTCTGGGACGTTAGGTACATATGGGACATATGGGACACCTGGGACGTCTAAGACGTTAGGTACCAATGGGACATCTGGGACGTCTTGGACGTTAAGGACATATGGGACATCTGGAACGTCTGGGACGTTAAGAACATATGGGACATCTGGGACGTCTGGGATGCTAGGGACGTATGGGACATCTGGGACGTCTGGGACGTTAAAGGCATATGGGAAATCTAGGACGTCTGGGACGTCTGGGACGTTAAAGACATATGGGACATCTAGGGCGTCTGGGACGTCTGGGACGTTAAGGACATATGGGATATTTAGGACGCCTGGGACTTTAGGGACATATGGGGCATCTGGGACGTCTGGGACGTTAGGGACATATGGGACATCTGAGAGGTCTGGGAAGTTAAGGACATATGGGACATCTAGGACATCTGGGACGTCTGGGACGTTAGGGACATATGGAACATCTAGGACGGCTGACACATTAGAAACATATGAAACATACGGGACATCTGCGACGTCTGGGACGTTAGGGACATATGGGACATCTGGGACGTCTGGGACGTTAAGGACATATGGGACATTTAGGACATCTGGGACGCCTGGGACATTAGGGACATATGGGACATCTGGGACGTCTGGGACGTTAGGGACATATAGGACATCTGGGACGTCTGGCACGTTAAGGACATATGGGACATCTAGGACGTTTGGGACTTCTGGGACGTTAAGGACATATGGGACATTTAGGACGCCTGGGACATTAGGGACATATGGTACATCTAGGACGCCTGGGACATTAGGGACATATGGGACATATGGGGCATTTAGGACGCCTGGGACATTAGGGACATATGGGACATATAGGACATCTGTAAGGCCTGGGACATTAGGGACATATGGGACATCTGGGACGTCTGGCACGTTAGGGACATATGGGACATCTGGAACGTCTGCGACGTTAAGGACATATGGGACATCTAGGACGTTTGGGACGTCTGGGACGTTAAGGACATATGGGACATTTAGGACGCCTGGGACGTTAGGGACATATGGGACATACGGGACATCTGGGACATATGCGACGTTAAGGACATGTGGGACATCTAGGACGTCTGGGACGTTAAGGACATATGGGACATCTAGGACGTTTGGGACATCTCGGACGTTAAGAACATATGGGACATTTAGGACGCCTGGGACATTAGGGACATATGGAACATATGGGACATCTGGGACGTATGGGACGTTAAGGACATGTGGAACATCTAGGAAGTCTGGGACCATAAGGACATATGGGACATCTAGGACGTTTGGGACGTCTGGGAGGTTAAGGACATATAGGACATTTAGGACGCCTGGGACATGTGGGGCATATGGGACATCTGGGACGCCTGGGACGTCTGGGCCGTTAGGTACATATGGGACATATGGGACATCTGGGACGTCTAAGACGTTAGGTACATATGGGACATCTGGGACGTCTTGGACGTCTGGGACGTTAGGTACATATGGGACATATCGGACATCTGGGACGTCTGGGACGTTAGGGAGATATGGGACATCTGGGACGTTTGGGACGTCTGGGACGTTAGGTACATATGGGACATATGGGACATCTGGGACGTCTGGGACGTCTGGGACGTTAAGTACATATGGGACATATGGGACATCTGGGACGCCTAATACGTTAGGTACATATGAGACATCTGATACGTCTTGGACGTTAAGGACATATGGGACATCTGGAACGTCTGGGACGTTAAAAACATATGGGACATCTGGGACGTCTGGGATGCTAGGGACATATGGGACATCTGGGACGTCTGGGACGTTAAGGGCATATGGGAAATCTAGGACGTCGGGGACGTCTGGGACGTTAAAGACATATGGGACATCTAGAGCGTCTGGGACGTCTGGGACGTTAAGGACATATGGGATATTTAGGACGACTGGGACATTAGGGACATATGGGACATCTGGGACGTCTGGGACGTTAGGGACATATGGGACATCTGGGACGTCTGGGACGTTAAGGACATATGGAACATCTAGGACATCTGGGACGTCTGGGACGTTAGGGACATATGGAACATCTAAGACGGCTGACACATTAGAAACATATGAGACATATGGGACATCTGGGACGTCTGGGACGTTAGGGACATATGGGACATCTGGGACGTCTGGGACGTTAAGGACATATGGGACATCTATGACATCTCGGACGCCTGGGACATTAGGAACATATGGGACATAGGGGATATCTGGGACGTCTGGGACGTTAAGGACATATGGGACATCTAGGACGTCTGGGACGTCTGGGACGTTAGGGACATATAGGACCTCTAGGACATATGGGACGTCTGGGACGTTAGGGATATATGGGACATCTGGGACGTCTGGGACGTTAAGGACATATGTGACATCTAGGACGTCTGGGACGTATGGGACGTTAGGGACATATGCACATCTGGGACGCCTGGGACATTAGGGACATATGGGACATATGGGACATATGGGACGTCTGGGACGTTAGGGACATATGGGACATCTGGGACGTCTGGGACGTTAAGGACATATGGGACATCTAGGACGTCTGGGACGTCTGGGACGTCTGGCACTTTAGGGACATATGGAACATCTAGGACGCCTGGGACATTAGAAACATATGGGACATATGGGACATCTGGGACGTCTGGGACGTTAAGGACATTTGGGACATCTAGGACGTCTAGACCGTCTGGAACGTTAAGGACATATGGGACATTTAAAACGTTTGGGACATTAGCGACATATGGGACATATGTCACATCTGGGACGCCTGGGACATTAGGGACATATGAGACATATGGGACATCTGGGACGTCTGGGTCGTTGAGGACATATGGGACATCTGGGACATCTGGGACGTTAGGGACATATGGAACATCTGGGACGTCTGGGACGTTAAGGACATATAGGACATCTACGACGTCTGAGACGTCTGGGACGTTAGGGACATATGAGACATCTAGGACGTCTGGGACGTTAGTGACATATGGGACATCTAGGACGTCTGAGACGTCTGGGACGTTAGGGACATACGAGACAGCTGGGACGTCTGGGGCGCCTGGGACGCCTGGGAGATTAGGGACATATGGGACATATGGGACATCTGGGACGTCTGGGACGTTAAGGACAAATGGGACATCTAGGCCGTCTGGGACGTTAAGGGCATATGGGACATCTGGGACGTCTGGGACGTTAGGGACATATGGGACATCTAGGACGTCTGGGACGTCTGGGACGTTAAGGACATATGGGACATTTAGGACGCCTGGGATATATGGGACATATGGGACATCTGGGACGTCTGGACGGTAAGGACATATGGGACATCTAGAACGTCTGAGACGTCTGGGACGTTAAAGACATATGGGACATTAAGGACGCCTGGAACATTACGGACATATGGTACATATTGGATATCTGGGACGCTTGGGACATTAGGGACATATAAGACATATGGGACATATGGGACATCTGGGACGTCTTGGACGTTAAGGACATATGGGACATCTGGAACGTCTCGGACGTTAAGAACATATGAGAGATCTGGGACGTCTGGGATGCTAGGGACGTATGGGACATCTGGAACGTCTGGGACGTTAAGGGCATATGGGAAATCTTGGACGTGTGGGACGTCTGGGACGTTAAAGACATATAGGACATCTAGGGCGTCTGGGACGTCTGGGACGTTAAGGACATATGGGATATTTAGGAGGCCTGGGACTTTAGGGACATATGGGACATCTGGGACGTCTGGGACGTTAGGGACATATGGGACATCTGAGACGTCTGGGACGTTAAGGACATATGGGACATCTAGGACATCTGGGACGTCTGGGACGTTAGGGACATATGGAACATCTAGGACGGCTGACACATTAGAAACATATGAAACATATGGGACATCTGCGACGTCTGGGACGTTAGGGACATATGGGACATCTGGGACGTCTGGGACGTTAAGGACGTATGGGACATCTAGGACATCTGGGACGCCTGGGACATTAGGGACATATGGGACATCTGGGACGTCTGGGACGTTATTGACATATAGGACATCTGGGACGTCTGGCACGTTAAGGACATATGGGACATCTAGGACGTTTGTGACGTCTGGGACGTTAAGGACATATGGGACATTTAGGACGCCTGGGACATTAGGGACATATGGGACATCTAGGACGCCTGGGACATTAGGGACATATGGGACATATGGGGCATTTAGGACGCCTGGGACATTAGAGACATATGGGACATATGGGACATCTGTAAGGCCTGGGACATTAGGGACATATGGGACATCTGGGACGTCTGGCACGTTAGGGACATATGAGACATCTGGAACGTCTGCGACGTTAAGGACATATGGGACATCTAGGACGTCTAGGACGTCTGAGACGTTAGGGACATACGGGACAGCTGGGACGTCTGGGACGTTAGGGACATATGGGACATTTAGGACGTTTGGGACGTTAGGGACATATGGAACATCTAGGATGCCTGGGACATTAGGGACATATGGGACATATGGTACGTCTGGAACGCCTGGGACATTAGGGACATATGAGGCATATGGGACATCTGGGACTTCTGGAACGTTAGGGACATATGGAACATCTGGGACGCCTGGGACGTTAAGGATATATGGGACATCTAGGACGTCTGGGACGTCTGGGACGTTAAGGACATATGGGACATTTAGGACGCCTGGGACATTACGGACAAATGGTACATATGGGACATCTGGGACGCTTGGGACATTAGGGACATATGGGACATATGGTACGTCTGGAACGCCTGGGACATTAGGGACATATGAGGCATATGGGACATCTGGGACTTCTGGAACGTTAGGGACATATGGGACATCTGGGACGTGTGGGACGGTAAGTACATATGGGACATCTAGAACGTCTGAGACGTCTGGGACGTTAAAGACATATGGGACATTAAGGACGCCTGGGACATTACGGACAAATGGTACATATGGGACATCTGGGACGCTTGCGACATTAGGGACATATAGGACATATGGAACATCTGGGACATCTGGGTCGTCTGGGACGTTAGGTACATATGGGACATATGGGACATCTGGGACGTCTAAGACGTTAGGTACCAATGGGACATCTGGGACGTCTTGGACGTTAAGGACATATGGGACATCTGGAACGTCTGGGACGTTAAGAACATATGGGACATCTGGGACGTCTGGGATGCTAGGGACGTATGGGACATCTGGGACATCTGGGACGTTAAGGGCATATGGGAAATCTAGGACGTCTGGGACGTCTGGGACGTTAAAGACATATGGGACATCTAGGGCGTCTGGGACGTCTGGGACGTTAAGGACATATGGGATATTTAGGACGCCTGGGACTTTAGGGACATATGGGACATCTGGGACGTCTGGGACGTTAGGGACATATGGGACATCTGAGACGTCTGGGACGTTAAGGACATATGGGACATCTAGGACATCTGGGACGTCTGGGACGTTAGGGACATATGGAACATCTAGGACGGCTGACACATTAGAAACATATGAAACATATGGGACATCTGCGACGTCTGGGACGTTAGGGACATATGGGACATCTGGGACGTCTGGGACGTTAAGGACATATGGGACATCTAGGACATCTGGGACGCCTGGGACATTAGGGACATATGGGACATCTGGGACGTCTGGGACGTTAGGGACATATAGGACATCTGGGACGTCTGGCACGTTAAGGACATATGGGACATCTAGGACGTTTGGGACTTCTGGGACGTTAAGGACATATGGGACATTTAGGACGCCTGGGTCATTAGGGACATATGGTACATCTAGGACGCCTGGGACATTAGGGACATATGGGACGTATGGGGCATTTAGGACGCCTGGGACATTAGGGACATATGGGACATATGGGACATCTGTAAGGCCTGGGACATTAGGGACATATGGGACATCTGGGACGTCTGGCACGTTAGGGACATATGGGACATCTGGAACGTCTGCGACGTTAAGGACATATGGGACATCTAGGACATCTGGGACGTCTGGGACGTTAGGGACATATGGAACATCTAGGACGGCTGACACATTAGAAACATATGAAACATATGGGACATCTGCGACGTCTGGGACGTTAGGGACATATGGGACATCTGGGACGTCTGGGACGTTAAGGACATATGGGACATCTAGGACATCTGGGACGCCTGGGACATTAGGGACATATGGGACATCTGGGACGTCTGGGACGTTAGGGACATATAGGACATCTGGGACGTCTGGCACGTTAAGGACATATGGGACATCTAGGACGTTTGGGACGTCTGGGACGTTAAGGACATATGGGACATTTAGGACGCCTGGGACGTTAGGGACATATGGGACATACGGGACATCTGGGACATATGGGACGTTAAGGACATGTGGGACATCTAGGACGTCTGGGACGTTAAGGACATATGGGACATCTAGGACGTTTGGGACGTCTGGGACGTTAAGAACATATGGGACATTTAGGACGCCTGGGACATTAGGGACATATGGAACATATGGGACATCTGGGACGTATGGGACGTTAAGGACATGTGGAACATCTAGGACGTCTGGGACGTTAAGGACATATGGGACATCTAGGACGTTTGGGACGTCTGGGAGGTTAAGGACATATAGGACATTTAGGACGCCTGGGACATGTGGGGCAAATGGGACATCTGGGACGCCTGGGACGTCTGGGACGTTAGGTACATATGGGACATATGGGACATCTGGGACGTCTAAGACGTTAGGTACATATGGGACATCTGGGACGTCTTGGACGTCTGGGACGTTAGGTACATATGGGACATATGGGACATCTGGGACGTCTGGGACGTTAGGGAGATATGGGACATCTGGGACGTTTGGGACGTTTGGGACGTTAGGTACATATGGGACATATGGGACATCAGGGACGTCTAAGACGTTAGGTACATATGGGATATCTGAGACGTCTTGGACGTCTGGGACGTTAGGTACATATGGGACATATGGGACATCTGGGACGTCTGGGACGTCTGGGACGTTAGGTACATATGGGACATATGGGACATCTGGGACGCCTAATACGTTAGGTACATATGAGACATCTGGTACGTCTTGGACGTTAAGAACATATGGGACATCTGGAACGTCTGGGACGTTAAAAACATATGGGACATCTGGGACGTCTGGGATGCTAGGGACATATGGGACATCTGGGACGTCTGGGACGATAAGGGCATATGGGAAACCTAGGACGTCGGGGACGTCTGGGACGTTAAAGACATATGGGACATCTAGGGCGTCTGGGACGTCTGGGACGTTAAGGACATATGGGATATTTAGGACGCCTGGGACATTAGGGACATATGGGACATCTGGGACGTCTGGGACGTTAGGGACATATGGGACATCTGGGACGTCTGGGACGTTAAGGACATATGGAACATCTAGGACATCTGGGACGTCTGGGACGTTAGGGACATATGGAACATCTAAGACGGCTGACACATTAGAAACATATTAAACATATGGGACATCTGGGACGTCTGGGACGTTAGGTACATATGGGACATCTGGGACGTCTGGGACGTTAAGGACATATGGGACATCTAGGACATCTCGGACGCCTGGGACATTAGGGACATATGGGACATCTGGGACGTCTGGGACGTTAGGGACATATAGGACATCTGTTACGTCTGGCACGTTAAAGACATATGGGACATCTAGGACGTTTAGGACGTCTGGGACGTTAAGGACATATGGGACATTTAGGACGCCTGAGACATTAGGGACATATGGGACATCTAGGACGCCTGGGACATTAGGTACATATGGGACATATGGGACATCTGGGACGTCTGGGACGTCTGGGACGTTAGGTACATATGGGACATATGGGACATCTGGGACGCCTAATACGTTAGGTACATATGAGACATCTGGGACGTCTTGGACGTTAAGGACATATGGGACATCTGGAACGTCTGGGACGTTAAGAACATATGGGACATCTGGGACGTCTGGGATGCTAGGGACATATGGGACATCTGGGACGTCTGGGACGTTAAGGGCATATGGGAAATCTAGGACGTCTGGGACGTCTGGGACGTTAAAGACATATGGGACATCTAGGGCGTCTGGGACGTCTGGGACGTTAAGGACATATGGGATATTTAGGACGCCTGGGACATTAGGGACATATGGGACATCTGGGACGTCTGGGACGTTAGGGACATATGGGACATCTGGGACGTCTGAGACGTTAAGGACATATGGGACATCTAGGACATCTGGGACGTCTGGGACGTTAGGGACATATGGAACTTCTAAGACGGCTGACACATTAGAAACATATGAAACATATGGGACATCTGGAACGTCTGGGACGTTAGGGACATATGGGACATCTGGGACGTCTGGGACGTTAAGGACATATGGGACATCTAGGACATCTGGGACGCCTGGGACATTAGGGACATATGGGACATCTGGGACGTCTGGGACGTTAGGACATATAGGACATCTGGGACGTCTGGCACGTTAAGGACATATGGGACATCTAGGACGTTTAGGACGTCTGGGACGTTAAGGACATATGAGACATTTAGGACGCCTGGGACATTAGGGACATATGGGACATCTAGGACGCCTGGGACATTAGGTACATATGGGACATATGGGACATCTGGGACGTCTGGGACGTTAGGTACATATGGGACATATGCTACATCTGGGACGCCTAATACGTTAGGTACATATGAGACATCTGGGACGTCTTGGACGTTAAGGACATATGGGACATCTGGAACGTCTGGGACGTTAAGAACATATGGGACATCTGGGACGTCTGGGATGCTAGGGACATATGGGACATATGGGACATCTAGGACGCCTGGGACATTAGGTACATATGGGACATATGGGACATCTGAGACGTCTGGGACGTCTGGGACGTTAGGTACATATGGGACATCTGGGACGCCTAATACGTTAGGTACATATGAGACATCTGGGACGTCTTGGACGTTAAGGACATATGGGACATCTGGAACGTCTGGGACGTTAAGAACATATGGGACATCTGGGACGTCTGGGATGCTAGGGACATATGGGACATCTGGGACGTCTGGGACGTTAAGGGCATATGGGAAATCTAGGACGTCTGGGACGTCTGAGACGTTAAAGACATATGGGACATCTAGGGCGTCTGGGACGTCTGGGACGTTAAGGACATATGGGATATTTAGGACGCCTGGTACATTAGGGACATATGGGACATCTGGGACGTCTGGGACGTTAGGGACATATGGGACATCTGGGACGTCTGGGACGTTAAGGACATATGGGACATCTAGGACATCTGGGACACCTGGGACATTAGGGACATATGGGACATCTGGGACGTCTGGGACGATAGGGACATATAGGACATCTGGGACGTCTGGCACGTTAAGGACATATGAGACATCTAGGACGTCTGGGACATCTAGGACGTCTGGGACGTTAGGGACATATGGGACATATGGGACATCTGGGACGCCAGGGACATTAGGGACATATGGGACATATTGAACATCTGGGACGCCTGGGACATTAGGGACATATGGGACATCTGGGACGTCTGGGACGTTAGGGACATATAGGACATCTGTTAGGTCTGGCACGTTAAGGACATATGGGACATCTAGGACGTTTAGGACGTCTGGGACGTTAAGGACATATGGGACATTTAGGACGCCTCAGACATTAGGGACATATGGGACATCTAGGACGCCTGGGACATTAGGTACATATGGGTCATATGGGACATCTGGGACGTCTGGGACGTCTGGGACGTTAGGTACATATGGGACATATGGGACATCTGGGACGCCTAATACGTTAGGTACATATGAGACATCTGGGACGTCTTGGACGTTAAGGACATATGGGACATCTGGAACGTCTGGGACGTTAAGAACATATGGGACATCTGGGACGTCTGGGATGCTAGGGACATATGGGACATCTGGGACGTCTGGGACGTTAAGGACATATGGGAAATCTAGGACGTCTGGGACGTCTGGGACGTTAAAGACATATGGGACATCTAGGGCGTCTGGGACGTCTGGGACGTTAAGGACATATGGGATATTTAGGACGCCTGGGACATTAGGGACATATGGGACATCTGGGACGTCTCGGACGTTAGGGACATATGGGACATCTGGGACGTCTGGGACGTTAAGGACATATGGGACATCTAGGACATCTGGGACGTCTGGGACGTTAGGGACATATGGAACTTCTAAGACGGCTGACACATTAGAAACATATGAAACATATGGGACATCTGAAACGTCTGGGACGTTAGGGACATATGGGACATCTGGGACGTCTGGGACGTTAAGGACATATGGGACATCTAGGACATCTGGGACGCCTGGGACATTAGGGACATATGGGACATCTGGGACGTCTGGGACGTTAGGACATATAGGACATCTGGGACGTCTGGCACGTTAAGGACATATGGGACATCTAGGACGTTTAGGACGTCTGGGACGTTAAGGACATATGAGACATTTAGGACGCCTGGGACATTAGGGACATATGGGACATCTAGCACGCCTGGGACATTAGGTACATATGGGACATATGGGACATCTGGGACGTCTGGGACGTTAGGTACATATGGGACATATGCTACATCTGGGACGCCTAATACGTTAGGTACATATGAGACATCTGGGACGTCTTGGACGTTAAGGACATATGGGACATCTGGAACGTCTGGGACGTTAAGAACATATGGGACATCTGGGACGTCTGGGATGCTAGGGACATATGGGACATATGGGACATCTAGGACGCCTGGGACATTAGGTACATATGGGACATATGGGACATCTGAGACGTCTGGGACGTCTGGGACGTTAGGTACATATGGGACATCTGGGACGCCTAATACGTTAGGTACATATGAGACATCTGGGACGTCTTGGACATTAAGGACATATGGGACATCTGGAACGTCTGGGACGTTAAGAACATATGGGACATCTGGGACGTCTGGGATGCTAGGGACATATGGGACATCTGGGACGTCTGGGACGTTAAGGGCATATGGGAAATCTAGGACGTCTGGGACGTCTGAGACGTTAAAGACATATGGGACATCTAGGGCGTCTGGGACGTCTGGGACGTTAAGGACATATGGGATATTTAGGACGCCTGGTACATTAGGGACATATGGGACATCTGGGACGTCTGGGACGTTAGGGACATATGGGACATCTGGGACGTCTGGGACGTTAAGGACATATGGGACATCTAGGACATCTGGGACGCCTGGGACATTAGGGACATATGGGACATCTGGGACGTCTGGGACGTTAGGGACATATAGGACATCTGGGACGTCTGGCACGTTAAGGACATATGGGACATCTAGGACGTCTGGGACGTTAGGGACATATGGGACATATGGGACATCTGGGACGCCAGGGACATTAGGGACATATGGGACATATTGAACATCTGGGACGCCTGGGACGTTAAGGACATATGGGACATCTAGGACGTCTGGGACGTCTGGGACGTTAAGGACTTATGGGACATTTAGGACGCCTGGGATATATGGGACATATGGGACATCTGGGACGTCTGGGACGGTAAGGACATATGGGACATCTAGAACGTCTGAGACGTCTGGGACGTTAAAGACATATGGGACATTAAGGACGATTGGGACATTACGGACATATGGTACATATGGGACATCTGGGACGCTTGGGACATTACGGACATATAGGACATATGGGACATCTGGGACATCTGGGACGTCTGGGACGTTAGGTACATATGGGACATATGGGACATCTGGGACGTCTAAGACGTTAGGTACCAATGGGACATATGGGACATCTGGGACGTCTAAGACGTTAGGTACCAATGGAACATCTGGGACGTCTTGGACGTTAAGGACATATGGAACATCTGGAACGTCTGGGACGTTAAGAACATATGGGACATCTGGGACGCCTGGGACATTAGGGACATATGGGACATATTAAACATCTGGGACGCCTGGGACGTTAAGGACATATGGGACATCTAGGACGTCTGGGACGTCTGGGACGTTAAGGACATATGGGACATTTAGGACGCCTGGGATATATGAGACATATTGAACATCTGGGAAGCCTGGGACGTTAAGGACATATGGGACATCTAGGACGTCTGGGACGTCTGGGACGGTAAGGACATATGGGACATCTAGAACGTCTGAGACGTCTGGGACGTTAAAGACATATGGGACATTAAGGACGCCTGGGACATTACTGACATATAGGACATATGGGACATCTGGGACATCTGGGACGTCTGTGACGTTAGGTACATATGGGACATATGGGACATCTGGGACGTCTAAGACGTTAGGTACCAATGGGACATCTGGGACGTCTTGGACGTTAAGGACATATGGGACATCTGGAACGTCTGGGACGTTAAGAACATATGGGACATCTGGGACGTCTGGGATGCTAGGGACGTATGGGACATCTGGGACGTCTGGGACGTTAAGGGCATATGGGAAATCTAGGACGTCTGGGACGTCTGGGACATCTAGGGCGTCTGGGACGTCTGGGACGTTAAGGACATATGGGATATTTAGGACGCCTGGGACTTTAGGGAAATATGGGACATCTGGGACGTCTGGGACGTTAGGGACATATGGGACATCTGAGACGTCTGGGACGTTAAGGACATATGGGACATCTAGGACATCTGGGACGTCTGGGACGTTAGGGACATATGGAACATCTAGGACGGCTGACACATCAGAAACATATGAAACATATGGGACATCTGCGACGTCTGGGACGTTAGGGACATATGGGACATCTGGGACGTCTGGGACGTTAAGGACATATGGGACATCAAGGACATCTGGGACGCCTGGGACATTAGGGACATATGGGACATCTGGGACGTCTGGGACGTTAGGAACATATGGGACATATGGGACATCTGGGACGCCTGGGACATTAGGGACATATGGGACATATTGAACATCTGGGACGCCTGGGACGTTAAGGACATATGGGACATCTAGGACGTCTGAGACGTCTGGGACGTTAAGGACATATGGGACATTTAGGACGCCTGGGATATATGGGACATATGGGACATCTGGGACGTCTGGGACGGTAAGGACATATGAGACATCTAGAACGTCTGAGACGTCTGGGACGTTAAAGACATATGGGACATTAAGGACGATTGGGACATTACGGACATATGGTACATATGGGACATCTGGGACGCTTGGGACATTACGGACATATAGGACATATGGGACATCTGGGACATCTGGGACGTCTGGGACGTTAGGTACATATGGGACATATGGGACATCTGGGACGTCTAAGACGTTAGGTACCAATGGGACATATGGGACATCTGGGACGTCTAAGACGTTAGGTACCAATGGGACATCTGGGACGTCTTGGACGTTAAGGACATATGGGACATCTGGAACGTCTGGGACGTTAAGAACATATGGGACATCTGGGACGCCTGGGACATTAGGGACATATGGAACATCTAAGACTGCTGACACATTAGAAACATATGAAACATATGGGACCTCTGGGACGTCTGGGACGTTAGGGACATATGGGACATCTGGGACGTCTGGGACGTTAAGGACATATGGGACATCTAGGACATCTGGGACGCCTGGGACATTAGGGACATATGGGACATCTGGGACGTCTGGGACGTTAGGGACATATAGGACATCTGGGACGTCTGGCACGTTAAGGACATATGGGACATCTAGGACGTTTAGGACGTCTGGGACGTTAAGGACATATGGGACATTTAGGACGCCTGGGACATTAGGGACATATGGGACATCTAGGACGCCTGGGACATTAGGGACATATGAGACATATGGGGCATTTAGGACGCCTGGGACATTAGATACATATGGGACATATGGAATATCTGTAAGGCCTGGGACATTAGGGACATACGGGACATCTGGAACGTCTGGGACGTTAAGGACATATGGGACATCTAGGACGTTTGGGACGTCTGGGACGTTAAGGACATATGGGACATCTAGGACGTCTGGGACGTTAAGGACATATGGGACATCTAGGACGTTTGGGACGTCTGGGACGTTAGGGACATATGGGACATCTAGGACGTCTGGGACATTAGGGACATAAGGGACATTTAGGACGTCTGGGAAGTTAGGGACATATGGAATATCTAGGACGCCTGGGACATTAGGAACATATGGGATATATGGGACATCTGGGACGGCTGGGACGTTAGGGACATATGGGACATCTGGGACGTCTGGGACGTTAAGGACATATGGGACATCTAGGACGTCTGGGACGGTAAGGACATATGGGACATCTAGAACGTCTGAGACGTCTGGGACGTTAAAAACATATGGGACATTAAGGACGCCTGGGACATTACGAACATATGGTACATATGGGACGTCTGGGACGCTTGGGACATTAGGGACATATAGGACATATGGGACATCTGGGACGTCTGGGGCGTCTGGGACGTTAGGTACATAT
>CALNHX010009005.1:0-54445 GCA_940337035.1 Agriotes lineatus | reverse complement strand
GTTGGAGAATATCATTTTTAATCCCCTCCAGTATTCTAAGAACAACCGGCCCCAACACTTGATTGACGTATCGGTTGGTATTCAACTTTCCCTCAACAAACACCAGAAGTGATTTACCTCCCAACTATATTGCACCCAAACCATACACTCAGGAGTTTGGGCTGATTACCGGCACATAGCCAAGTTTAGGTTTCACCTTGTACCCCTAATTAAATGTGCCTGTTAATTGTTTTCATTCATTGCATACAATGAAAATTGGTATGTAAACCATTTGGCCAAATAGGCTTTAATCTGTAAATGTAATCATCTGTTTACCATGATAAGGTATTGTCTTTTACCAATTTTGAAATGAATTCAAGAGTTACTCCCAAGTCTAACTTTTTTTAAACTCAGTATACTTTACCTAACAGCCTTAACTTTATAAATTAACAATGCCACAGGTCTGGTTTTAATCGGAAGTGCACAAAATATTGTTATGTCAAAGAAAATGGTATAACCCCTATACTGATTGGAAAAGCAATTGCAATCCAATTCATATTTTTAGCTTGCAACTTCGATAATATTAATTGTTTCTATGGTTTAAATTTAAATTAAACTATAAAAGATCTTTCTAGATGAAAAAAGTTTGTCAATGCCATAAACATATCGAAAACAGCTGTAACAGCTATAAAGCCAACATTATCTATAACAATAATAGTCATTTTCATACCAAGGCATTGAAGTTTACCTTTTTATCACTAATGTGCCCGTAGGGCCAAGCTAAATAAACCACATGAGGGTTAAAAAGGAACTTTCCTGCCGAGGGGTACATTATATTTTTTGAAAATCGGGAAATTGCGAAATTACAACATTTTAACCAGCTTTTGTAGGTTATGTTGACGTCGGTTGACGTTTACGTATCGCCCCGCCACCTAGAAAAAGTCGTAAAACAATGGATTACTTCATTGCCGATTTCTTGTGTTTTAATCACGATTTCCACGTTCTTCACTGCCGATTTAAAAAAAAAGCTAAAAAAAAATAAATAATAGAATTTAGTAGTGTTATTTGTCGAATATTTTTTTAACGTTTCACCCTTCATGGATGAAGTGTTTATAATTTCTCTAGAAGAATGTATGTGACCTTGGCTTCTGGGACTACTCGAAAGTTTCGATTTATTTGCAATAAAAGTTTGTTTAAAAAACATTGGTTTTCAAATGTCGCAAAGAATACACAGGGCGTCCGGAAATTGTGTACAATAGAAGACCACAAGTTCCTTGGCCCAAAATGTGATGATTTAACTCAACTTACCTATATACAAAGTTGCTTAGTTTAGCCGCTAGACGCTAGAGGGTCTAAGAATGATTAACTTTAAAAAAAAAAAATTAAACTATATAATCACTACTAATTTTTTTCTGGATAGTTACTTTAATTTAGAAGCTATTTCCACTCCAACAAAATTTTACATGGGTAAACGGTTTAGTCACAAAAATATTTTCTAAATCCCTACAAGCCTAGTGTTAGGTATAAATTACAATAAATTACTGATTCAGGCTTGTAGGGATTTAGAAAATATTTTTTGTGGCTAAACCGTTTACCCAACAAAAATTTTGTAAGAGAGAAAATAGCTTATAAATTAAAGTTACTATCCAGAAAAAAAATGGCAGTGATTATACAGGGGCTTAAAAAAATATGAATGGATAATTTATTGTGACAAAGTTTTTGAACACCCTGTAGTTTTCGCAATTAGGGTTTATTCGACTTATTTGAAAAAAAAATTAAAAAGTTAATCATTTTTAAAACCCTCTAGTGGCTAAACTAAGCAACCTTGTATATAGGTAAGTTGAGTTAAATCATTATATTTTGGGCCAAGAAACTTGTGGTCTTCCGTTGTACACGCAATTTCCGCACACTCTGTATATTAGTGTTAATTGAGATAACTTTAAAGCATTAGGGAAAAATACTCGGTAATCCGCTAGCAGCATATTTAAAATCTTTTTTTTTCGTCAAATAAAATTTCTATCGATTTAGCTGTTTAGGCTGTAGCCTGTTGCAGGAACCCAGCCTCCCACATATTTTTTTATATTAAAAATGTGTTTGAAATTGTTTAAAACATAAGAAGTATCTAATTTTTGCAACATTATATGTTGTTATGCAGCATCGTACTACATTTTGAGTACGTCTGAAATATTGGTGACGTTTGCATAAATAATTGTCTAAGCGAACGTCAAGTTAATTTTGAACCAGTTTCAGTAACAGTCACAATTTAATATTGTCGAGATACGACTCATGGGTATATTTACTTATCCGAAAATTCTTGGCAGTAGCGTTTTATGCCCAAATAAAAGCTCGAAAGGAGTATATTTAGTAACAGAATGTTAATTTGAAGTGTACGAGGTACTTGGCAGTTGGTAAATATCGGTCCCAAGTAGTTGGTCTAAAGATATAGAATGTCGTAAATATTCTGTTACGATTGCATGTAGACTTCCAAGAGAACGGTACGTTTATAGGTAATAGGCGGTTGCTGAAGTTGATTTATTCTAAAAAAGTAATTTTCAACAATTTCCAATAACAAACAAATCTTAATCGATTACTTGTCAGATGCTGTAACAATTTAGGAATTAAAATTTATAACATGTATAGCAACATAAAATATTTTCGGTTTTTTAAACATTAATTAGGTATGTAAAACAATAATATTTTAGTAGTATTAATCGTTTCCCACATTTCTAAAATTAGAGATGATATTGCCAATTTAAACGTAAAAATGATAGAGCAATGTTTTAAATTTATATGGGCGTTAGAGTTCATGTATCGGGCAGTACTTAAATGCGTAACATAAATTTAAGGATACTTTGCTCAGGAAGTATTTTCAACAGAAAATATGTCACATTTTGTACCCATATGTTTACGGAGTATGTGGGGGTCGTTTTAGTTTCGAGTTAAAATGTAATAATGTTGTCGTATATTTACTTCTAACTATAAAATAAATCACTTTCCGATTATAAAAACCAACCATCCGGTTTCAGTCCGATGCTGAGGCAATCGACTGCTAGAGCATCAAGAACGACGGGAGTGCTAATCATAAGTGTTTGTGTTACGGGATTTTTGACCGATATCAAACAGTAAATATGCCACCGACAAACTCGGGAGAATGGGCCGGGTTCGACTTACCTTGATAGGTGAAGAAATTAATTGAAAGGCGCCCGGTAGATCTATCTGGCATGTGCACATCTAGATGCTTGAGACGAAAAACCACTAAGTGATTCAAACGAAGCCAATAACCCTAGGATGACGAGTATCATATAATAACGGTTAATAAAATCTGGTTATTAATAAATGTAGTGTAAAATGATATGTAATTACTGATATAATAAACAACCACAAACATTTAAATGTATAAGAACTAAAACCTAACTCACAAATACATTAATCTTACAGAATCATAGCTAACTAGTAAATAGCCATATGCACATAACTTATTGCGAGCCTCAACAGTAATGGATCACTTTTTAAATTGTATAGTAACTACTGCTGAGGGATACGAAACGTTAATGTACTAATGCAAATTTCTTAAAAGAGCAATTGAAAATAAATGTTTCCCCGAATTAAATTAAGGTTTCTTTATAAGGGCTGTATCTCATCCAGGTGCTTAAATATAATTCCTCACACTAAATTAAAAATTGTACCAATAATGTAGTAGCAATCAAGTATGACATTATTAAGTTTAAAACTATTTGGAGACTATTGTAAAAATAAGGTTAGCCATTCAGCGACTTAATTTAGCTCAAACATTTAGCTTTAAACAGTATACCTATACAATTCTTTCCTCATCACAGGAATCACTTCTGGTAATTAAGTTATTAAATACATTAACAAACTTGATCAAGCAATAAAAAATTTAACAAGGTCAAGACTAGATTCATACAACTAAAACGGTGAAGCCGGAATTTTATGCAAATAGAAAATCTGGGTTCATACAATCCAAAATAGATAGGACTAGTCTGCACGACGTAACGATAGCTAAACTTAACCTCCAAAGGCACATGCAAGATCATACTACGATTAAATTGAATTACAGTGCATATTGATATCGCTGCTACTAAACCATATACTGCATTAGATACAGCATGTACTGGCCTCATCATCATTGCTCATTTGTCCAATATTAGACGTAAGCCTCTTCTAAATTTCTCCATGTTTCTCTGTTCTTTGCTCGTTGCGTCCAGTTGAATCCCGCAATTCTCTTTAAATCGTCTCCCCATCGCATCTGTGGTCATCCTCGCTTTCTTGTTTTTGTCCATGGCCTCTATTTGTGAATAACACTATTCCATCTTTTGTCTGTGTACCTCTCATTCTGGCCTGCCCATTTGCATTTTTGTCGTGCTATTTTCTGTGTGATATCTTGTACTTTGGTGATGTTCCTTATATGTTCATTTGGTTTTTGATGCCGTAATGTTATTCCTAACATAGCTCTTTCCATAGCACGTTATGTTTTCGCTAGTTTGTCAATGTTTTTTTTTGTAAGCACCATTACCTCTGTGCCATATGTCAATACTGGCAGCACGCAAGCATCGAATACTTTGGTCTTTCAGTATTGTAGAATGTTTTTGTTTCTCAAAATTTCATTTAGTCTTCCGAACGCTGCCCAACCCAAACGTTTCCTTCTATCTACTTCCGCTGTTTGATTATTTTTGTCAGGTGTGATTAGTTGTCCCAGATATATGTAATTATTCACCCATTCCAGTTTTTGGTTTCCTATCATTATATCTTCTGTATTATCAGTGTTTGCCATCATTTTTGTTTTTGCTATATTTATTTTCAGTCCTATTTTCTGCGATTTCTCATTTAACGTTTCTATCATTTCTCTGAGATCTTCGATGTTATCCGATATGATGTCGTCTGCGTATCGTAGATGATTCAGCCTTTCACCGTTTAAACTGATTCTCATCTGATCCCAGTCAAGGTCTCTGAATACGTCCTGGAGAGTATTTATAAATAGTTTAGGGGATAGGGTGTCTCCCTGTTTGACTCCTTTGACACAGGGTTAGTGTCTGTATGCAGCCAGAATATATTTGTTGCTTGATGGTAACAGCTTTCTATAAGTTTGATATATCGTGTGTCAACTCGGAAGTTTTGGAGAGCTCGTTTTACTGCCCAGAATTCTATGCTATCGAAAGCTTTTTCATAATCAATAAATCCTAAATAGAGTGGTATATTATATTCTGTTGTTTTTCCTATAAGGATGCAGATAGTATGGAAATGGTCGCAAGTTCCGCAACCGGCTCTAAAACCTGCCTGTTCTTTTGGTTGGTATTCGTCCAATTTTCGTGTTATTCTTTTAGTTACAATTTTTGTAAGGAGTTTATATATATATGCGATAATAAATTTACTTGGTCTGTAGTTCTTTAGTTGAGTTTTATCGTCTTTTTTGTACAGCAAGATAGTCAGTGCTTCAGACCAATCCAGTAGGATTTCACTTTTATTTAGACATTGGTTCAGAAAGGACGTTATTTTGTTTATAAATTTTGTTCCGCCATATTTCATCATTTCTACAAGGATCTTTTTTGTTTAGCTTCATTTCGTTTATAGTTGTTTCTACTTCGTTTACATCTATGTCTGGAATTTATTCAGAGTTCACGTTTATTATTGTTTTTCTCAGTTCTTGTTTTGTACTTTCTGATGGCTGTATTTGTGAGCTGTATAGATTTTTATAGAACTCTTTCGTGATCCTCAGTATCTTGTCTTTATCGTGTATTGTTTGGTTGTTTTTACCTTTAAGACTTTTGACTTTTGAGCACTTTCAAATTTTTGTTGTTTTCATTGATCTTAATTATTTGTTCTTCTTGTAGATTTCTTATGTCTTGTCTGATTGCTGTTCTGATTTGTTTGTTTAGGTTTATTAGTTCTCGTCTATTATCTTCGCTTACCAGATTTTATTTTCTTTCTATTAGTTTCTTTGTGTTTTCGCCTAGTATTGTCTTGTTTTTATTTTCTCTCTTTGCAATTTTTCTTGATGCTGTTTGCATTATATTGGTTAATTCCTTATTGATTTGGTTAATGTCGTTTTTTACGTTCGGTTTTATTTCTTTCAGCTGCTTTTCTATTTTTTCTTATTATTCTGTTTACCTTTCTTTTAGTTTTTGAGTGTCTATGTTTTGTTTTTCGAGGAAGTTCGTCAGTATTTCCCCCCTTTCATTTCGGGTTCCGTAACCGTGATCGCCTATTTTGTTCTCAGTATTGTCTTTCCTTTTACCTAGTTTCGCGTTTAAGTCTCCCATAACGATAACTTTATTTACATGATTTTTTCTTATAACTTGGGATATATCTTCGTAGAATTCTTCTATTTAGTCATCGGTGTGTTTGGATGTAGGTGCGTAGAGCTGAATTAGTTTTATTACAGAGCTCTTTGATATTTTTAAGAGTATATATGCTACACGAGTTGAGATACTTTTGTACATTTTTACATTTTGTGCTATTCTGTTTTTTATTATGATACCTATTCCACCAGAGCCTTGTTCTTCTTCGCCTTTATAATAAAGTGTATTTCCAGATGTGAGTAAGAAACATTTTTCGTCTTTTCTTCTTATTTCACAAATTCCTATTAAGTCCCATTTCATCTTTGCCAGTTGAGTTTCCAGTTCTATAAGTCGTTCTTCTGTCATCGGCGTTCTTACATTATATGTGGCTATGTTTAGTTTATAGTTGTTCTTAGTCAATGTATTGCCTCCCCCAGAGTCCGAGAGGCGGCCTGCTGTAACAGAGTGGGATTTTGGGGTTTGACCCATACCCATCTGGGAAATCCTTCTCCAGATTGACATATCCATACTTAGAGGGACAATGGCTTTTTAAAACGCCACGCTTGTCAGACGTGTTGTCGAGGTGGTCTAGGATTTAGGACCTAGGAAGGGTAATATTTAGGGTGGTTGGGATCAAGGTTGGGCCAATGATCTCCGATGGTTATGGGATGTGAGAGGAAATCACAAACTCACGTAAGCAGGGTCACTAGGTCCCTGAAGTAGATCTCTCCTCGGCCGGGACCGCAGAGTAGTCTCTACCCACTACTAAAGTACTTGCCTAACCACAGCTAAAAGTATTTGCACTACATCACCACACAGGTCAGTTTAGTAGATGACCCACATACGGGTCCATTCGGCGATGAAGTGCTTCAAACGAAGCTCCAACAATATTTTTCTCTATCAGAATAGTCAAAATCACCCCAAACGCTAGATTTCAGCCGTCTCTACCTGGTATCAACCAGATCGCTTTCCAGGACTACCACATCAACTGCCTCATTCTATGAGTAACCTACAAACAAGTTTGAGCAAAAAAAGTGTTAAACTACAATTTCGTAAGCAAAACTACCCCTTTCTAGAGGTTTGCCTATTTAAAAACGTGAGAAATTACAACTAACAAGATTCAGCATAACTATCGTTCAAACTTCGAACGTTAACAAGTTGATTCCATCAAAACACAAAAATTTACGGAAAATTCTTTGAATAATACTCAGTACTTGCTTCCTGCATTTCAACCCCACGGATTAGTGAGCGGAATGTTCTTCAATGGCACTCTAGGACTCCCAAAATTCATGTGTCATGCTGAACATGAGGATAATTAATCTTCACACCTCGAGGAAAAAAGGGCAACCGGAAAGACACAAGCGTTCATTTTGCAACCAAACCGGATATCATGCTCAACAAAAGCCTGCACGCGTCGAACTCTCCGAGTTGAACGGGTCCACTTGATGTTGAAAGATTGATGGCAATTTTAATATAAAGACAAAAGCTCTACATACTGTTTTTTTTCACTACCGAGCAAGGAATTGACATTTGCCATGTGACATTTGAGACATGTAGGTTTTTTACAAGACGATTTACCGTGACACCAAGAAAGTACATTACCTTCCCTAGGGAATAACATTACGGAAACAGCAAATGTGCTGCGTAGGTGGGTGGAGCACTTTAAAACGGTATTAATTTTGATGATAAACGAGAATGAATTATAGGTAGAACCAATACAATCATAGCACCAGGAAAATCACACACTACGTTCAAGAAGACGACGAAATTCCCACAATAGACCAAATATCTGCGTGGAAAATACTTGACAAAGCTATTGAGCACAACATAGACATTCATTATGACTTGACAAACTCCTACGTCAGCATATTAAGGGAAACGCTATATTCAGTAACTTGTTAGGTAGTACATAATAGAAGTAACATTGTAAAAAGTGGAATATGTATGTATGTATTATTTGTAACCTCATTTACCTTGCGGTGTCGAGGCTGGTGCTTTATGCGCTGGCATCTGGCGGTACAATGATCAACTTGCCCCGGATTCGGGATACAGAGTTGGATCGCGCCTTTGGTGCTTGCGCAGCAACCATTGTGTGAGGTGTGTGTCTTGGTGATGTGTTGACCTTGTTACTCTATCTCTTAGGTCTGTGGTTCTGAGTAGAGCACAGTTAATTTGGTGCCCAACTGTGAATGGTCTCACTGAGCCCGATTCTAATCGCCAAGGATACGGAAAAATTCCGACCCCAGCGGGATTCGATCCGAGGACTTGCTTAATGCAATCCTGGCGCTAACCCATCTGCGCCACGCAGCTTCTAAAAAGTGGAATATCGAATAAGAATAAAAGGCGAAGTGTCAGATACTTTTGCAGCACGTAATATACTGCGCCAAGACGATAGCTTATCAGATTGATTAATTTGACCTTAGAAAAGGTAGTAAGTGACCCCTGAACCAATACAGCAGGAACGATCTACACTATATCGATACGACTGTTAGCCTATGCAGATGATATCGACCTTACAAGTGAGAAAGGAAGCATTTATAGCACTAGATATAGCGGCGAAGAACATGGGCCCGTAAATAAATGAAGTGATACGAAATACATATTTGCAAGTCGAGAACTATAGATAATTACAATCTTGAATCGGCGTAAAAACTTGTCTAACTGGGCACATTAATTATTAAAAAAAATACACAGATGTGGAAATACGGAGAATTTGAATGGCAAATATATGCTATTACGGGCTCCAGATAAGCATAAACTCATGCTATTTATCGCGTAAAACCAACTATATATACAAGACACTTTTAAAACCAGTATTCACAATGGATCGGAAATGCGGATGTTAAGTAAAAATGAAAAAAACCTATCAGGCAGTTGCGAAAGGAAAATGTTACGAGAAATATGTGGCCCAATCAACGGGAATTGCGTATAGTTACAAACGGGAGCTGTATGAGCACGGTCTCTAGATGCCATAGAATAGCGCCTTAATGTTACGGATCTAAGTAGCTGACATATGGAAACGGATTCTTCAGTTAGCCAAATGATGATGATGATGATGATGGAAGTAAGTAGCGCACATTTAATTTAATATAATTTATTTATATTAGTCGTAAAATTGCAGCCTTTTCTGAAACCAAACCCTTGTCTCTTCTACATGTTCATTTATCTTTCTTTGTATACGTGCGTGCAGGATTTTTATAATTGTTTCCTTTACGTGATTTATTAAGTTAGTTAGTCGACTATGACTACAGTATTTACCAGTCGTTTTTTTGAAGAGCATAATTAATGGCGATTACAACCATGGGATCAGTATCTGGCCATAGCCACATATTTTATTAATTTTTCAGTAGGAGAACTGTATGGTGTTATCGTATAACATATGCTGTATGTAAGATTTCCATGTGCTTAATTGGTTTTCCTTATCAACAGCCAGCATGGGCTACAAGTTTTGCTATTTGTCGTCTTATATTTGTGTGGACTAGTTCTTTAACTATTTAGTGTGACTAAACTTTTCCAGTGGTATTTCTTCTATATCTTCTTGTTGTATATCTAGTTTTAGTAGATTGAGCTTATCATTTACGTTTTTTCTATATCTCCGTCACTGGAGAGGTTTTAACATGTTTTAATGTATTGCAAAATCGGCAATTAATATATAAGATAAGAATACTTTATTTATCTCAATAGAAATAATAATAATAATAATAATAATCACAACATCATGAATTTGGTTTCTTGTGGTATTTCCATTTACGTCTTGTAGAGACTTTCATGTATACATTGAATTGCCAGTTAAACTACATAATAGTTATCTGGAAACACCGTAAGAGCTTGTCTCCCTGTTCGTTCTATTTTCTTAATCCATATTTTCGTACGATATATTTTACTTCGCTGGATCCTACCTTGGCATTCAGGTCTTCCACCACAATAGTTATTTCACGATTTTTGTGTCCATGCACAATAGTCTCGATTTACTGGTAAAACTCTGTTCATCACTATTATCGGCTGTAGGATCATACCCTTATATTAGATATATATCAACGAGATACAGCTATAGTAGCAGGCATCTTTCAGAGTAGGTTATTCACTTTCTAACATATTTTGTATATGTTTAATGCACTAATATGGTAATTCCGTTTCTATGGTTTGGACCTTGCACCTGATTACCTGAGTAGTAAAGTGTTGCACATTCAGTTATCCGTTCTCCGCTAGCCGGCCATTGCATTTCATTCATGTATTTCTTTTGTTTTCCTGTCTAGTATAAAAATTTCTATGGCCGCTTTTCTTTGACCACTAGCATACTTTCCAGGTGGCCATTCACACATAGTGAGTTTTCTGGGGGTTAGCTACTAGCCGGTTTGCATAGAATTTTATTCTATATACATTATTCAACATGATATTCTATATCAAGAAATTCTTAGCAGGTGGATTTTCATTGCCACCATCACACAACACTCTTGCCGCTTCGATGATTTGTGTCTCTGTGACCTAATAAAGGTTTCCAGTAGTGGCTAAGTTAAATTTCGCTCTTTTGAGAACACTGAAGATAATTTAATCGATAGAATAATCCGAAATTAGCCACCGGCTATTATTTCAATAAAAGACGATTTAAAATACTCAAATTCGAATTAATTTTGGTGACGAGAATGATTATTTAATTCTAAACAAATCTGTAAAAGGGTTTACACGGAGCTTATCTAGCAAGAGCGCACAACGTAAGGGTAAAACTATATTAGCACTATATGCAAAACATTACTTTTATCTCTTCCTGGGTTAACGCAAAAATATACATTATATTTTGAAAGTGCTCACCTTGTATATATATGACCGGAAGTATATTCGGTTCCGAGTCATGTAATCCGATGCCAAATATCGTCTTCCTCCAGCAAATACTTTTTGAGCTATATCGCCAGCAAGGTGATTTTTTCTCAATTGTAATACTGCCTTCGTCTTTTAGACGAGGGAAATAAAAAAGTAACTGAAGAAATATTCAAAGCTATCAGATATGTGAGGGTATCGTATGCACTGGATGTAGATAGAAATAGAAATATATGCCCCAGTGTTATCGTTGTCAGCGCAAGGAAAAATGAACCGGCAAACGATAGCTAAAATGCGGAAACTGCAGACATGAGCAAACTAATCAACAGTTACCTACCTTGCAAAGTCTGGAATACGACAATTAAAGTAGTACCTATGTATTTACAAACAACGCGATACAAAAAATCTCAATAGGATACTATAAATTTATTCAATGCTAGTGTAATAATCAATTTCTGTACTGAAAATGCACTGACCATACCAAATACAATATATGAACAACACAAATGGAGATCATTGACATGCCGGTTATCAGATGGTAAGCACAACATACAGATTGACTCTATATTCAATCAAGATGGTGATCTTCGAAGAAAATGTTAAATCTACCCAGTGCTAAATGTGCTAATGACCACAGATTACTAGTGGCATACTTCAAACTTAAATTGAAAGAAGCCTCTCAGATACTCCCAAGCAGGTTGAAAATAAATGACGGAGCTAAATTTTCTGAAGGACTAGAAGTAAACCGACAAAGAGTATAAGATAGCAATGAGACACCAGAAACGATGCGGCAAAAAACTAAAGGTGCTGCAATAGAAACACTAAAACATACCATCAAAGATCAACGAACAAGGAAACGGCGGCATTGGGTAAAAGGTTCTACATATAAACTAGTTGAAGAATGACGACGAAGGCGTTATTACAGAAAAAATAATACAAAAAACCTATACAAATTAAGAAAAGATAAATAGAAAATTCACTCTACAGAAACTATAAGCATGAAGAAATATGACAGACAAGAGGTGGCAAACATAAACTAAATAATGGAAGTCTATAGAAAATACTGCCAGGAACTACACAACGATGATGAAGCTAATGTAGCGATCTTGGAAAAATAATGAGGAACAATTATACTCAAAGAAGTACGCGATACAGTAAAAAAACATAAATCAGATAAAACACCAGCAGCGGAGAAGATGGGTATAGATGTGCTGCACTGAATATGCCACAAGCTATAGACAAGAAAATGGCCTAAGAATTGGACTAGTTTCATATTTATACCATTACACACAAAACAAATTCAAAGGAAAAGTGTGAAAATTATAGGCCTTAATTTCCCAGGCCAGTAAGGTTCTTCTGAATACTATTAATGAACGGATAAAATATTATCTATTTTATTAAATATCTCCTGGACCGGTGCGGTTTTGTCAGCGGCACGAACACTCGTGAACAGCTTCTCAATTTTAAACTTCTTTTGATTCATAAGACCTTGACAGCTATGTTGTGGTTCATTATTCATTTTGGATGTTACTGATGGTTCTTCTTATCGTATTTCGCCATCTTTGTCTACTGGAGACCATATGGGCAGCTTCACTTAAACTAGATGGAGTAGATCCCTTGTTAAATCTATCCAACGTTTTGGTGATCGTCCATCTTTTTTTCTTCCATCTGGTTTACCTACAACTACTAAAAAGTAAAAGTTCGGGCACTTCATTCCATGTAGGAACATGGCCTGAGACGAGGCGAGTCAGGGTCGCCGAAAGATCTCTTTCCGAAACCCAGTCGTCTGGCACACGTTAACGGCGTACTGGGTGATGTGGTTAGCATCACGCCTTCGACGACTGCCTTACTTTCCTTACTTCCACAAGTGTGGTTTCGGTACTGAATTTTTAAAGCGACTGGGCGGGCCGCCCGCCAGTTGCCAGATGTCGGGATTGAACCCCGTACCGTGGCACCGCATCCTGACCCCTAACCGCTTGGCCACGCTGGCGACACCTACATCTACTAGTCTATCAATATTGCGTTTCTTGTGTTGGATATGTCCAAAGAAAGACAAAGTGCGGCTATAAATGGTGCTCGAGAGTTTTTCTCGTGGTCGAATTTCGTGTGGAACGAAAACGTTTGTATGGCGAGCCGTTCATGGAATTCTCAAAATACCTCTCCAGATCCACATCTCAAACGCATCAATTCGACAGCGGTCTGCTTCTTTGACAACCCATGCCTCGGCGACATAAAGAACTATGGAAAATAATAGAAAATTAACGAGTTGAGTTTTTGTGATATTTGTATCTTTCCATATTTTGTTAAGTTAAGTCATCGCTGTTTTACCCAATTGTATTATGGGTCGAATTTCATATTTACAGTTGCCAGTTGTCATCCGTGGTTGCTTTTGGCTATTGGGGTTTTGATTTTGAGTTTCTGAGATACCTTAGACGATGCTTTGTTTCAAAGACTTAATGTATTTGGATTTTCATAAGTGTAGAATTTTATGTCATTTGTAATACCATGAGATCATTTAAAAACGGAACAGAGAGTGCCATGGAATTTCTGTTTTAGATTAGAACTTTAGTTAACAGCCATTTGTCAATTTATTAACTTAACCTCAAAGAAGACATAAGCTTTATTAAACGTCAAAAATTACAATAAATCTTCAAAGACAGAAATTCCAACGCGCTCTCTTTGAACATTTACTGTAATTTTTGAGGTTGAATAAAGCTTATGTCTTGTTTGAGGTTAAGTTAATAAATTGACAAATGGCTGTTAACCAAAGTTCGAATCTAAAACAGAAATTCCATGGCACTCTCTGTCCCGTTTTTAAATGATCTCACGGTATTACAAATGACATAAAATTCTACACTTATGAAAATCCAAATACATTAAGTCTTTGAAACAAAGCATCGTCTAAGGTATCTCAGGAACTCAAAATCCAAACCCCAATAGCCAAAAGCAACCACGGATGACAACTGGCAACTGTAAATATGAAATTCGACGCAGAATACAATTAGATAAAACAGCGATGACATGGTTTTGAAAATATACTGTATCGGTAATCTTTGACACAATTTTTTGTTTGGACCTGTAACACGTTTTAAAGTTTTGTTGGAAAGTGCACATAAATAACACACTCTGAACCAGATAGTGACTTAGCCTATTTTATTGAAGATCTCCATCGGGTTTTGATTAGGATATAATCGATCTGGTTCCAATATTTTCCATCTGATGATGTCCATGTGTGCAGGCTACGACCATGGTGTGACAATACTGTGTTTGTAATTGTAAATTCATTGTTCAAACATTATTGTATTAACCGTTCTCCTTTTTCGTTGCGCACACCTATACCAAATTTGCCAACGACATTTCGAATATGGTCATCTATTCTTGTGTCTCCGACATTAAAGTCACCCAAAATTACTATTAGCTCTCTGTTAGGCATATTTAAAACGGATTATTGAAAAACACTTGAAAGCAACAGAACCCTATACATATGTTTCGTAGATTATAGCAAGGTATTTAGCAGCACCAAGTGGAACCCTCTTTGGTCAATATTCGATCAAATGGGAGTTCCAACATCCCTTATTTCATAATCAAACAACTTTATGTTCATAGAGTAGCTAATTTTCCAATAGGCAAATATCAGTTAAATCCTTGTCAGGTGCAAAAAGGATTAGAAAAGATTGCATACACTCTCCCGGGCTCTTCAACATATACAGCAAGTATGTAGTGAGACAGGTAAACAACCCCCGTTTCACAGACGATAGAGTGTTGTTCGCAGAAACTGCTGAAGAACTACTTGCAAAGTTGAATATCGCGAATCATACATATGCTGTAAACATTAATCAAAATAATACAGAAGTCATGATTGTAGATTGACCGAACAACAATGGAACATATCTCTTAGAAATAGGGGGTTGCCAAGTGGTTGATCAATACAACTATCTAGGAGCATTAATCAATTATGAAGTAAGCAACTTTTCAGAAATAAGATGCGAGATGGGCAGAAGAACTATGAATGATCTTCGCAAGACATGGACAGATAGCTAAATAACTCTAAATACAAAAAAAAATATGAAGACCCTAGTATTCGCAGTAATCATGTATGGTGCTGATAGCTGCACACTAAAAGCACTAAACAGCAACAACATCAACTCCTTTTGAATATGTTACTGAAGGGTGGAATTAAAAGTTCTATAGACTCAAAAAGCGTCTATATTGCAAGGAATAAACCTCAACTTTAGTCGCAAGTCGTCTATTCACGTATATTACTGTATTTTGATCACATATCTAAGAGAAACTCTTTGAAAAACTCATCCTTCAAGGACGGATGGAAGGCGTAAACCGAGAAGACGGTCTTCAAAAGTGATGAAAAGATCCAATCAAAGAGACAGCAAATCCGTTAGTGTACCAAGTATCGATAAGTGTAAAAAACTGAGAAAGGTGGAGAGATAGCAAAAAGAGCTACAGTTCCACTTAAGTGAGCAACGACCACGACTCATCTGTAAAGGGGAGATCCTTCAAGGACGGATGGAAGGCGTAAACCGAGAAGACGGTCTTCAAAAGTGATGAAAAGATCCAATCAAAGAGACAGCAAATCCGTTAGTGTACCAAGTATCGATAAGTGTAAAAAACTGAGAAAGGTGGAGAGATAGCAAAAAGAGCTACAGTTCCACTTAAGTGAGCAACGACCACGACTCATCTGTAAAGGGGAGATACGATACCGAAGAAGTGTTCCCACATTAGTCATAGGTGATTTCAATTATTGTAAAAGTACAACTTGTGGATGCAAATAAAACAATCGAAATGAATTACATTTCATTAGTTTCACACAAAAAACCACTCAATGGAAATACTTATTCCTGCTGAACTTACATATGTTTCATTCATAGAAGATAATTTTCCCGACATCGCTTTGACGAGCATTGGCGATTATGGTCCCTACCATGTTGGCAATTTTTACAGTAAGGTACAGCGAAGTGGCCGAACCATCGTTTAAGGTTTTTTAATGAGGAGGTCCCTTGTCTTCCAGAATCTCTCTTGTTGTCTATCGTCCATGTCTTATAAGGACACACATGTATAATAGTGACTTTGCGACAATAAGATGTGAAACTTATAAATTCAGTTTGTCTTGGTTAGTTTGTGTTAGAGCCCAGGTTACCGAGACGTCAGTCAAGATGGCAGGGATTCATCGACTAAAGAGTGTCGTCTTAGACTGCTGCGCGAAGAACCCTTTAAATATATTTCTTAGCTTGCTAACTGCTTGACGAACCCTATTTTATTCTCCTGTTTATAGCTGTTACTTGTTCGGCTACCTGATTGTTAGTTGTTGTTTCAGATATACATATTCCGTTACTGTTTCTATGTTTGTGCCTTCTGTTTGAATCGAAGCAGGACAATTGGGCGCCGCCGTCCGGGTGCCGCCGTTTGGGCGCTGGCCGTTTGGGCGCCGGGACTTTTGGGCGCCGGGACTTTTGGGCGCTGGACATTTGGGCGCAGAAATTTAGAAACATTAAAAATAGTCCACGATTCTTCTGTAAATATTATTTTTTGCAAGAAATTTTAAATGACATTGTTCACGGTGTAATAGATTTGATATACAGTGTGGTCCATTAAGTGTGCAACAAATGGGACATTTTTTTATTAGTTGTACAACCGAACTTTAAATACGCCAGGAGTTAGTTGATAATGTTTATTTTAACCCACACAGGGTTTGTTGCGTTATAGAATTCTAGGGATTTACATGAAACTTCCCAACTCGAATGATATCAATGTGCAAAAAATGTCCTCCGCTCTCCCAGGCGAATATTTCGAGCCCATTTAGAGTCCGCCACTAGGGTCCTTCGCTTGCAGCCGCTTGAAGGACTGAACTACGGCCGTGCTCGAATTTTACGAGCTTCTGCTGCGTTATAAAGACACTGTACTGTTCTGCCCCACTTGTGATGTTTACCCTGTATCTGTTGGGTTTCATTTGCGCCAATGATAGAGCATGAGCTATGCATAAACTATTACTTTTATCTATTTCTTAGTTAAAGTAAAAATAAACAAAATTTTTATTTTGTAAGGTGCTCATTCTGTATATTATATTGCCAGGTAGATATGTAATCTGCATGCAAAATGTCGTCTTCCTCCAACAAAGAGCCACTTGGTAGATATACTTGAGACCTTAAGTATATCTTCAGCTTCACGGAATAAATGCTCGGAGTACACTCTTGCACATTCCAGTAGGGAGTACAAATGTAAAACAAAACAAAAAACTAGAAATGTTTACAGATGTGTATGAATTTGTCAAAACCTACAAGGCATAAGAGGAACATTTATCTAAGTATTGAAAATAATTTAACAATGTTGACGGAGAATTTTAGAAAATATTTTATAGCCGCCTATACTATAGTAACAACATACGAGTGAATTAGAAACTAATTTCGATACACATCGAATGGACTCTTCATCGAAGAATAGGGACAATGTATAAACCTACCGTCAAATCGCTAAAGAAAAATGCATCTTTCTTCTATATCACTTATTGAATTTTGGACTGCCCTTGACGATGCATTTTTTGAGCTGCGCTGATGCGAAGAGCTTTTCGTATACAATTGTCTTTTTCAACTCATATCTTGCGATATCGACCTTTCAGCAGTAGCTGGTTTCTTCTTCTTAAAGTGTCCTATGCTTTATTATTTACATTTTTTATTATTTTACATACTAAGTTATTATCTTCTATAGTATATAGCGCCAGTAGAGTCCTAAACCTTCATTGGTTTGTCTTGGTGCTGCTACTCCATTGAAGGTGGCGCTAGTGAGAAATGTAAATACAGCACGATGACGATTTCCACCCTTGGATAGGGTGGAAACATCCTGGGAATAGACTCGACAGCATCGTGGTGGTATCCCGTTGCCTTCCACGACTGTTTTTAAGCTTGAAAAACGCTAAAATGCACGGCCCCAGCGAGATTCGAACCTGACCACCTAGAGGAACGTGGATCAATATCCCAGCGAGCTAAGCGACTGAGCCACGGTACCACCGTAGCTGGTTTGAAAACGAATAAATCTCAGCTAAATATAGAAACGGAACTAAGCGTGTCAATTTCCAATATGTTACCATCTTATGAAAAACTTTGTTCTGCAAAACCAGCAAAAGGAAGCCATTAATGTTTAAACTTATGGTTATTGATTTCTTCAGTTCGTACTTTTATTTTGTTACAGCTCAAAAAATCCCCTTTAGATACTTTGTTTCCCCCCTTTGATGATCATGCCCCACATGTCGTTCATATGTCCCTGACATAGTATGTTGTTTTATTTACTAGAATATTTGTTAGTAGACGTTTAATAAAAGATAAAGTGAAAATATGTTACTTATGGAATATTATTAACCGATAATACGATTCACTGACTACAATATCTAATATGAATAAATTGAAGAAACAATCACTTTTAAATATATCGATTACACCTAGAGGAAAATGTAAATATACGGAAAGTATTGTGACCCCACTTTGCTAGTAATTAACTAATGCATTAGTGTAACCCCACCTTTTAAAATGCAGACATTAAAACTACAAACGACTAGTAATTAGGAATGCTGCTTGAAAGCCGTCTTTGTAAATAAGCGATCCTGGTTTCCATATGTGCCAATTGATTTTTAATTATATTGTTGACTTGTCTAGGCTCTAATTAATTAATTGATTGATTTACATCAATTTTATTGTGTACTCAAATGTGAAATATGACACGTACAATAGTTTTTTTCTGAATATGCATGTACTGTTGCTTATCATTATATATTTTATTCTTAAATAAAATTACTTTTCAAATTGATTGTTACATGATGTGTTTAACGAACTTCTTAAATAATTATTTTTCAAAAACTGGTCCATATTCCATAAATTTTTATCCTTTATATACAGGCTGTTTCCTAAAAAACGCCGCAACCTATAACTCCGTTCTTTAAAATTTTAGACCCAACAAACTATATATATTCTTAAATGGCAAGACAACAGCCCACTTTTGACATCGCCCGTTTGTAAATAGCTTTCAACTGTTTTGAGCAACAATGTTCAACTTTTTTATTTTAAATGGAACACCCTGTATATTTTTAGATATTTGGATTCAGGATAAAATTCTGCATGCAGTAGTATGCTTCATTTGTTTTTTGGACACTTTTTTTTAATATTGCATGTAGACAGTCGTACAGTACCATAAAATTTTCAAGTGTGCCGTGGAAAACAATCAGAATGTTGAAATATTTTATTGGAAACAAATTTAAACAAAACTACAAAACGTATCTACAAGTATTGCTCAAACTGACCGCCACCTTGTTGAACACACAACTGACATCTTCTAGTTACTCCATTGGTCGCATTGATAATCCTCTGCCTCAGAATTTCTTCGTTTTCTGGACGTGTTAGATAAAATATTTCAACATTCTGATTGTTTTCCACGGCACACTTGAAAATTTTATGGTACTGTACGATTGTCTATATGCAATATTAAAAAAATATTTTAAACATTTCTAAGTGTCCAAAAAACAAATAAAGCATACTACTGCATGCAGAATTTGATCCTGAATCCAAATATGTAAAAATATACAGGATGTTCCATTTAAAATAAAAAAGTTGAACATCGTTGCTCAAAACAATTGAAAGATATTTACGAACGGGCGATGTCAAAATGTAGCACTTGTCTTGCCATTTAAGAATATATATAGTTTGTTGGGTCTAAAATTTAAAACAACGGAGTTATGGGTTGCGGCGTTTTTTAGGAAACAGTCTGTATATTTAGTTTAATACTGCTAGAAATTTTAAAACTTAGGTAACTACAGTTGTTTATCCGAGAGCTTAATGAGATTTACTGATACTATTTGAACGACATAAATCCATAATTTAAATTTTTTTTTAAATATTTTCAATTCTGCAGTTTTTTCTGTTTAGAAATTTAAAAAGCGAACTTCCAATTACTTAATTTGGTAGAGTGCGTAAAGTTATGCACATTGTGCGACTGAGACTTGCTTTCAACGTCTTGTGTAAATAGTTAGATAGTAAAACTTCAAACATAATAATAACAATAATAATAAATCTAAAAAGAGCAGAAAACTTTATTCTTAATAAAGGGAAACGAGCCTCTAGAGTAAAATATTACTGCTATAGTTCTCTAAGAGAAAGCTGTTTAGTGAATTCGCCAGCTAAGGTTGAGTTATTCAAAATAATATAATAATTACAAATAACTACCTAACATAAACTATAAACTCTACGCAGAAAACTGTAATCCTCTTGCAGAAAATAACTTTTAAAAATATATAAAGCTGCTTTAATATATTGCTCGTAAAAGCTTGCTATATTTGAGCGTGGGTAATACGCCAAAACCATGTAGTAAGCAACTAACTGTATAAGTCTTTGACCTTTAAATTAAAACACTTGATTGCAGATACAGCTCAACCAACAGTAAAAGAGAAACCGTGAAGAGTATTACGACCTGTAGCAAATAATTTAAATCGTCTGTCACATAAAACTGTTCTCAATTGTACCTATTCAATTACCGGAATGGGTGATACTTGCAGTAAAGCAAAAGACTGATTGAAAAAATACTTTCAAGACTACGTTGTTTTTCAGATTTTAGTGTGTTAACCTTAACAAGTGTAACCTTGAAATTACATGATATAAAGTGGTAGTTTATACTGTAAAATAATAATAACAATACTAACAGCTTTTGATATATTATAAACTTAGAAAACGAAATAAGTATCAAAATCTTTAGTTTTCAGGAAAGACAGCCCGATTTCATGAGAAAAGTGTTTCAAGTGAGATATTTCTAGATCACTAATGTTCAATACGCAAATTGCATTTTTTATGACCCATACATAAACTACACCAATTTCAAAAATCAATAACGTACATTTAACTGTATACAAAATATATCAGTCAGTCACATTGCAGAGATTTGCGCTTTCAACCAATAGTAACAGTATATATCTGAATATTAAGCACCCTGGAAAATATTTAAAAAACAATGTACCTACTTACTCAAAAATTAAGTAGCTTCCTTGAGAAATGTCTCTCAGTAACGATGTTCTATGCTTAATGATGTTGCTAGGTTACATAAAAATAAACATAAACAAATGTATAAACAAAGTTTGGCTTGCCTTAAAAATTTTAAAATGTTTTGAATAATTTTTATACAGTAAAGTTAATTGTTATGTACTAATATTGTTAAAACGTCGTCCCAAATACCATTCGAAGTTGTTTTAAATATTTTTCCATTTTCATACTAATTATTGCAAACTTCACTCAACAAAATCACACATAAATGTCACGAGCCGAAGACGATTTTGTTTCGGGGAATTTAAATGCAAGAATCTACATGAAAATATTTATCAAAAATATATCAACTGCTTGTGGTATTACCCGTGATAATTTAATTGTAAATGAATTACACCGAAATCATGTGTTCCGTTAGAGTACATGTTTTTAAAATTTCCATTTGGCTATGCTTTGTGTTTCCAAAAATTCTAAAGTGTTACATCCATTCATTCATAACATTTAGTCTCGTTCCCCTTTCGGTGTAGAAGACCAGTTATAAATCACAAGAAGTGCAGCGGAGGTCATGGGTCGCATACGACCTGCATTAAGATCCTCTGCATTAAGATCCCCCGCATTCAAACACACAACACATTCAACGAATCTTAATATAATTTAAAGTTAATTTAACTAGTTATTTAATAAACTATTTTGCTTTGCAAAAAGTAAAACATTATCTTGATAATAGAGTTATACATACAGCTGCAGGTAGATATATGTTGCAGTCACATGTGGTAATTTAGCACTCCATGAACGGTTTCGACATATCCAGAAGTATCTAACCACATTGAACACATGATGTAATTCAATTTCACAGTATCTGTTCAGATATATTGGAGTTTCCACGAAGCGTCAGCAACGGGTTCGACTTGACCATGCTGTATTGATCCATTTTTACAACATGTGCCTAGCCCGTTTTGGACACTTCTTGAAGTGTCTGAAAATGTAACGTGAATTACTACACGTTTTAATTTGCATTGGCACAATAGACATTTATTTTATTGCAGTAAACAATATGAAGAAATACCAGAAACAATACCGTATAGATATATTATTTTAAGTTTTAAACTGCGTATTTATAATCTATTCTTAACAATATAAATGTCCTCGTTGAATTACAATACTAGATTTAATGGCCAACTTACTTGCTAAAGCAGATGCTAAAATTGACGATCATTTACGCGTACATAATCTAACTATAATCTAAAACATCTAAAACTAACGATAAATAATACATGCAATAAAATAATAAAATCTTAAAGTTAGCTTAGTGCAGTCCGATCAGCGGTGAAATGCCAAAACCAAGAGAAGTCTAGGCGTCGCATAAAATCTTCGCCGAACGGACTAATCGTTCTCCGCCAAAGTTAGGCGATGGAGGCGAGCTCACAGGTGTAACGAGGTCCTGGAAAAGCATTCAGCGTCGATATGCAAAAATAGTTGCGATATAAGTTATCGATGAAGTTTCTGTAAATCCGAACAGAGATCGATATTAAATTTCCGCAGTACTTTAGAGTAATAGGTGATTTTAATGTCAAACTTAGTAGTCTGCGATTTGGGGAAGCTGGGTAAATCCGGCAATCGTTGCAAATTTGCTAAAGCGGCACGATATGGATTTATTAAATGGCTACTATGGAATAGCACACCTTAGATTACAACACAAAAGCCCTTAGTTTGACTGTCCCTGGTCAACTCTGCAAATGAGCGAGTATGACGTTTGTTGGCTAACTACTCAAACTGAACTGACTTGTAGTGCCTCTCTCTGACTTTAGTGTGACGGTCTCAAACAAATGAAAATATGCATCCCTTCTTTTGTTCTTTCCTTGCGCAGCAAATAAAATGCTGCCTTCAATCCAAGGTGTGAAGGCGACTTATTCAGGCGAAAATTTTCTGTGAATACTGGTTCACGTACGCTTCATTAAAAAGGTTTAAGCCTTGAGTTCGATAAGAGAAAAAAATTAGCTGCATGTAATAAACGAAAAAAAATAAAGTATATAATTGTTATTGCTGAATGTAAATATTTTAGTAGTTGGGAGGAGGGCCGGTGTTTATATTCAATAGGGCTCAATGCGTTACTAAACATTATTATTTTCGACCATTTTACTAACCCATTATTACCACTGCCGAACATTGCGAACCTACTATATGTTACTTTTCATTAGTAGCAATTATCTTCAACATATTGTTTTTACATCATAAACAATTAATTTTTTCGAAACGAAAATCAGGTTATGCCTAACCACCTTCAAGGTGTATTTTTCTGCTTAAGAAAGGGTTTACGAACTCATATTCGTAAACACTTTGTGGGTTAAATAATCTGAAAAATACTCTGGTAGGCGTGTATAGTATGAATCAAAGTTTGAGACATACTCTTGATATAATATATACCTACTACAAGCAGACGTAATACATTTATACCTAAAATCTTTTCTAAACGGCCCTATAAAATAGTCCTTTAGGCGCTCCTGCATCTTTTCCTAGAGATGTAGTTTCTATTGTCTATGACCTACATTTCCTTGGCCAGGTTCGACGTCGAAATGCGGTTTGGGACTCTAGAATGTTACCCAGTGGATAAATGGATATGCTTTCATTGTTTGTTTAGCATTTTCGTGCTACTTCGCCGTTCAGGATCAATGAGAGTTTTTCTGAGAACTTCCTTTGACCCCTTGCACATTATACCATAGTGGCAAATGAATGTCAATGCGAGCGGAATTGTTTGAGTTGAGCTATATTAATATTCTTAATAAGCTTCTTGCCATACCAATCATTCAGTTTATATTTCCCATATGAATGTTCTGTTGTTTGCTAAGAAAGAATCCATGCAATATCACTACCCCTATTCAGAAGTTTAGTTGCGGCTTTATCGTTGTACCATTGATGAAGCCTCTTTTGAACACCCAGAAACGTTAAGTTCCTAGACTACAACAATGCCACCCTCTAATCCCAGAAGTCGTCACATTTTCTGCTTTATACCGGGCTCTTTATCCTAATAGGGGATATGCCGCCGGGTTAAATATAGTTCGCTTACTAGGTGTTATTCAACCCAATTAACCTCTTCGAACGCGTGGTATAGATAGGCCATTTATTTTACTGGAGGGCACTAAGAATGAAATGAATGTATTCTCCCAAATAAAAAAATGATTGGAAAACAAATGCTTCGGACAATAAAAACAATGTGAAAACAGTAAAGAGTAAAGTAGACCATTACGGGCATTTAGAATAAAATAATATGGTAAAATATGCAACACAAATAAAGGTAAATCCATAAAAAGAACCGATACAGAACTACTATAACGAAATATTGAAAATTTGTTGATCCACGGCGTCGTAAATGGTGCATTAAGCGCAGTATTTCAAAATAGTTTTATGGACAGTAAAACCCGTCATTGGGGGAATTTAAATCTTCACTCGTAATTTAACTATCGCAAACCCACTCACACTGACCGCTATCTACATGCTGATTCCCACCATCATCCTCCACAAAAACTCAATTCGCTTGTACACCGGGCTGTTTTCATATCCCAACCCGATAATATCCGCGCTGAATTAAACCATATTCGGAAACCACTCACGAATAACGGTTACCGTGCTAGGGATATACATCCACGGCCACCCACACCTCCAAAAACCTATCCTCCTGCAGCAATAGTATTTCTTCTTTATATTCACCAAGTCACCGATCGCGTAGGAAAGTTTTTTCAAAAGCAAAACATAAAAACAGTATTCAAACCTGAGCAAAATCTCACAGGTTCTTCCCTCACCAAAAGATAAATTAAACACTATGTCATCTAAATGTGTTTATAGTGTCTCTTGCTTGTGCAATGCTGTATACAACGGTGAAACAGTACGTTCAGTAAAAACTCTATCTTTGAACACCAGCGCTGCCTCAAGCCGGATCTTGTTTCATCATTGGCTATCGCAGAACACCAACGCGATACCGGCCATAAGATCCGTTTTGATGAAACTTACATTATCTGCAAATCCCCTTTCTTTTTTAGTAGAAAGTTTCACGAAGCCATTGAGATTTACAAACCTTAATAATATCAATTGGGTGGAGGGCTTTCCCCTTCCTTCTATGTAGAAAGCGCAAATTTCTAAGCCCCGACACCGTCACTCATCCGCAACGAAACTTGCTTATAAATTCTCGCCTTCTTCTTTCAATCGTTAGAACACTTTCGCCTCTAGCGTGGTATACACGTTCAGTTATCGTACTCTTCTATCCCTTCTCTTGCAAAAGAGTTTCGCCTCTCGCGTGGTTTACACGTTGAGTTACTCTACATTCTCAAAAATGACACGGTCCAATCCCGGAAGTTGTTTTAACGTAATCGCCTTTTTATCTTCTTCGCGACATTGTTTTAGAAATATGGCATTGTCATAAATAGGATGCCGGTACTCCCTAGATCAAAACTCATTAGTATTATTACGAATATAAAATAACTCTTTTCGTCTAATATTTATAGGTGCCTACTGTTATAATATTAATATACATTGTAAAACAAAGATGAGTGTATATGTTTTATTTTAGAATAATAATTATTTTACATGGTGTATTATGCAGAGTTACTTGACATTCGCGCATAACCTGCGTACTTCGCTAAGTTGAGTGTGTGCTTGTGCTTAACAAATTAAACTATTATTAGTGGTCAAGTTATAAGTTATAGTGAAATAATAAAATTATAAACAAACACATATATATTGTATATGTTACTGATATAGATCTTTACTATTAACGAGCAAAGAACAATTAAAGTGTTTACAGTTTACAAGACCAGATTGCCATTTTGTGCAGTAGCAATCTAGCAATACCTACTATCACGCGTGTTGGGTTGGTACCTGTACATATGTTGGATGAATTTATTGACAAAATGTGTCACAGACTTAAACTTATGATTACACCTGAAATTGAAACCGCCGTCGATAGTAAGTGCGACAAGGTTCTTACATCCATCAATGAAATTACGGATATGGTCAGAGATAACGGTGCTCGCTTTGCAACCATTAATAAACGCTTTAGAATAAATAGTATTCGCGTCGATATAATTTGCGGATTTACGATATGAACAGGGCCGTAAGGGCTACTGGCGCCTGTGTGCAAAAAAGGATTTTGGCGCCCCTTAAGGCATTTTGGATCATGTTTTTTTATTTATTTTTTTGAAGGTAGGTAGGTAGGTAGGTGCTTGAAATAAAGCAAAAAACTGAACTTTAGAAGTCATATTTATTTGTAGACTAAAATATCAAAATGAAACACAGAATAAAATCATAACAAAATAAATTAAAATAAATTCTTGTTCACACCCATTTTAAAGCATTTACTTAACTAATGGGGTACAGACACGTTGTTTATAAATACTAGAAAATAACCCAAAACTAAAAATCACATTTTTTTAGGAACAAATAACAGAAATATTGCCTAATGTTTACATATATGTAAGTACTACTTTCTACTTATACTTAGATATTTAAAAAAATATGCAGATACTTCTGATAACAAATACCTAGGTAACGTCGTTATTAAATCAAAAATGATAGCTAGGTACAATAGAAAAATAAAAAATAGCTATTGTAGTAGCGATATTTTCCGAGACTTTGCTGTTGCAAATTCATTAATATATATAATATATAAATGCGAGTGGGGTTACACCGTTTGGCGTTTCTCGCATCCTTGTTTCCACCTCCGTCGGTTTTGCCATTCGTTTTCTTGTAGGTCTCTGCTACTCATGGCTTGTCGAATATCATCATTCCATGACAGTTTTGGTCTTCCTCTTCTTCTCCTTTGCGAGGGATTCCAATGCCATATCTTCTGAGGCCATCTTTCCGCATCCATCCTTCTCATATGGCCGTACCAGTTTAATTGTTTGTTTTCAATCACATCGGTTATATCTATATTTATTTCCATTTCGTTTCGAATGTCTTCATTTCTAAGTCTGTCCATTCTTGTCACACCACAGCTACGTCGCCAGAATTCCATTTCCATCGCCTTTAACTTCTTTCTGTTTCTTTGGCTTACTTCCCACACCTCTGCGCCATAGGTTGCTATACTTTCCACTACTGCCTTATATAGTTTCTTTTTCACGTTTTTATTTGTATTTTTGCTCCATATTATCGGGTGTAACTGTCGAATTGCTATTCTACCTTTTCCCATCCTGTGTTTGATTTCCTCCTCGCTTCCACCTTTACTCGATATTATAGCCCCTAAATACATGTAGCTTTGACAGCACTTTACCACAGTTCCATTTTCCTTTGTCAAATCTCTGCCTCTTCCTCCTACCACCATATATTCAGTTTTCTTATAGTTTATTTGTAGGCCCCATTTCCTATACTCCTCATCAAGTTTTCTTAGCATATAGAAAGCGTCGTCTTCGTCTTCTGCAAATATGACTTGGTCGTCTGCAAAAAGCAAGGAGAAAAGCATGTCGTCATTTATTTTAATCCCCATATTTGCACACTTTCTTCGCCACTCTTTGAGCACTTCGTTGAGATGAATCTTGAAAAGTGTGGGGGCTACGCAGCATCCTTGTCTTAACCCCTTACTGACTTCAAATTCAGATGTTAACAGTTTACCAATTTTGACTGAACTGGTATTATTTGTGTAGAGTTGTTTTATAGCTTGTATGTGTGTGTGTTTTATTTTTTGTTCTTTCATTGCTTGCCAAAGTTTTGAGAGTGGGACACTATCGTAAGCTTCATGTAAATCAATAAATACTAGATGGGTTTCGAGGTTATGCGCTAATCGTTTGTCTGTCACTTGTCGTATGCTGAAGATGTTATCAATGCAGGATCGGCCTCCACGGAAACCACTTTGTTCCTCTACTTCCTCTATATCTGTTTCTAATCTGCACTTTAAGATCTTCCCATAAATGCGACCTATAGAGGACAGGACAGTTATCCCTCGATAATTGGTGCAATCGTCCTTACTTCCTTTTTTATATACATTGGTAATAATCCCTTTCTTAAAATCACTTGGCATTTCATTTCCGAATAAACAAGAATTGTAAAGTTTTGCGAGCAATTCGAACAAGGTGGTTGGCGCAGCCTTTATTAGTTCTGCATTTACTCCTCCTGGTCCAGGTGCTTTTCCGTTTTTTAGTTTCTTGACTACTAATTCAACTTCGTCGGATGTTATCTTCTCTACATAATCTTTACTGGGATTCAGATAGGTTTGATTATTTTTAAATTCTAGCCTATCTTCTCTTAATAATGTTTCATAGTATTGTTTCCACTTGTCCTCGTTAATCAATTGTAGATTCGTGTTGCATTTCTCGTTAGTTCTAAAACCGCGTACTAGCTTCCACGCTTCTCTTGATTTGGTACTACCAATGTAACTACTGATCTCTTCACACTTTCTGTCCCAAGTTTCATTTTTACATTTTATTATTCTTTTCTTGACTTCCCTGCTCTGGAATAATATTTTCTATCTTCGGTGCCATGAGTCGTCAGCCATTTTTCGTATGCTTTCTTTTTCTCATTTACTTTCTTAGCTATGTCGTCATTCCACCAAAAGTTTCTTCTTCTTCTTTGATGAGGTTCCTTCGTTCCCAGACTTTCATAGGCAGCTTCGTGTATCGCTTTGGCTATACTGTTATACATAGTTTCTGGCGAGGTTTCATTAACTTCATTTAGCTTTTTGCTTAGTCTAAGCTTATATAAGAATAGGACCGATGGATCTTGTAGCAGATCCAGTTGGTACTTGGGAAGGGCGTTTCCTGTATCTTTTTCTTTATCTGATTTTGGGTAAAGCTTAGAAAATGGAAAATACAGCTTAGCCCTGAGTAGGAAATGCACATTATGCTCCTCTGTACACTCGGGTATCTTCTACTTTAATGATATTGTTCTGTTTCCCGATTACAAAGTCGATGATAGATTTTAATTGTCGTGTTGGTTGTATCCAGGTAAACTTGTGTATTTCCTTATGTTTGAAGAACCCGTTCCATATTTTTAGATTATATTGTTCACAGAATTCAATTAGTCTTTCTCCGTTGTTATTAACTACTTCCTCCCCAAAGTTACCTACTATTTTACTATTATCTTGCCTACCGACTCTTCCATTAAAGTCACCCATTAAAAATAGTTCCTTTCGATTACTCACTTTATCTAAAAGTGTTGTCAGATTATCGTAGAAGTCCGTCTTCTGCAAGTCTGTTTCCCCATCAGTGGGAGAGTAGGCGGCTACAATAACAATATCAAAACCTTTAATACTCATTTCAACTTGTATGATATGTTCATTTACACAGTCCCATTCCTTTATACTAGATTTTAGTTTTTTGTTTATTGCGATGGACACACCTTTCTTAGCTCTACAGTGTTTTTTCACGCCACTGTATATGTGAATCTAATTATTTAATTCTTCATTAATTACATCGCTAAAATTTATACCATCAAAAATTTCTTGTTCAATTGCTAATATTGCTAGCCCAGACAATCTTTCTTGAAGCATTGTCGATCTTAAATAATTTTTAATGATTTTTAACTTTGAAAAAGATCGCTCGCCAGAAGCTACAGATACAGGCAATGTCAGAAGAATTCTTAGTGAAATGCTTACGTTTGGAAGGGTGGAGATTAAATTGTTTTCAAATATATATTGTAAAATACTTAAGGGGTCAGTATCATCAAGTAATGAAAACAACTTTAACGCTTTAATTTCATTAAACAAATCATTGGAGTCTATATCCTTATTATCCTGATCTGTCAGTCGTTCTTCAAGAACAGAACAACGTTTTAAAATATCGCTGTCACTTAATTTGAATATGTCGCTAAAAAATTCGAAAATATTATCATACTCATTTATTAAGTCAAATCGGTTTTTTAGAGAGCTTAAAGTTTGATCTATAATTTTTAAGAAAAAACTAATTTTAAAGGCGGTTTTTGGATCATGAGGGGTCTCATCTCGGTGTTCATAGTCAAACAGTTTTGGTTTAAATTTCCTCCTGACCGTTGGTAACGGTGGAAAGTCTTCTTCAATTTCGAGAGAGAGTGCTACTTCTTTCGCTTGTACAAGAATTTCTTGAAATGATTGGACAGATCTATATTGCTGGAAGTGATCCACTAAATTTTTTAGGTAGGTTTGCCATACTTTAATATTAATTGTAGCACTTTGGATTTGTTTGCTGACAATATTTATATGAAATAAAACGTCATGCCAAATAATAATTCCACAAATAAATTGAAAACTCGCTTTATGTCTTTCATCAATGTGAAAGGAATTATCTTCAGCTACTTCTAGAAGACTTTCGCAAACCTTAATTAAATAAAGTTTAAGGGGCTTTATTGCATCAATTCTGCTAGACCATCTTGTCTCACTTAGAGGCTTTAAACTTAACCCGGGGACATTTTTTCTCATAACATCCCACCTTTTTGTGGATGACGAAAAAAAATTATATAACTCTTGCACAAGATTAAAAAAGTTTATTGTAGCATCTGACACCTTAGAAGTGTCATTTACTGCTAAGTTCAAAGTATGAGCCGCACAAGGTACAAAAAGGGCTCTCGGATTCGCATCAAGAATGCGTTTTTGAAGCCCAACATGCTTTTCCTTCATGTTTGCCCCATTATCATAACCTTGTCCCCTAATATTTTTTATATCTAAATTTAATTTTTTCAAAATTTCCGTCACAAATGTATATATCCCTTCCCCTGAAGCGTCCAGTATTGGATTAAACGCAATAAAACTTTCCTTAACTTCAACCTTTTTTGAAGTGGTGTTAAGGACAACATACCTCAGAACAAGACTAATTTGCTCAGTATGACTAGTGTCTGGTGTACAATCTAATATTATTGAAAAATATTTTGAACTGCGAACCATTTCTAAAATATTATTTCTTACTTTAGACGACAATAATTCAATTATTTCATTCTGTATTTGCACGCCTAAATAATGAGTCGTTTTAACAGATTTTTTTTGGGAGTTACACACTCGACTAACGTGCTGTCTCATCACTGAATCAAAAGAGGCAATCATCTCAACAGCTTTTAAAAATTTTTATTATCATGTTCGAAAAGTAATTTAGAAGAACCTTGAAATGCCAAGCATTGTGTAGATAAATACTTAACAATCGCAATAATTCTTTCCAACACGTCGCGCCAATATTTTTTTTCCGTTTCTAAAATCCGCAGGTGATGAGCATTAACAGTTGTAGATGTCTCCAACATTTTTTTTAAAATTTACCCAAGTGTTCATATAACTGTTGTGTAAAATTGACGTTTCGTGTCTCTTCATTAGCAAAGACAAGTGTTGCCAATCAGATACTCCATTTGTATCACAAAAAGTGTTAGGAGTTTTACAAAACAACTTACAACAAAATCAAAATACAGAATCTTTAGGAATAGAGTAAATAAGCCAAGTCCTTTCGACTTTTTCTCCATTTGCTAGACTTCTTACAAAATATTTGCACGAAAACTTTCTCTTATCTTTATTACTAGGAAAGCTAAAACTGATGTCTATCAAGGGCGGGCCACGTTTAACCAATATTCTAGCTATCTCATTGGTGATTCTTTCGGGCCACAAACCGGGGCCGGACGGAATTATATCGACACTAGCCTCATTAAAGCCTTCATCGAAAGTGTCACTTGCAGCAGGTATTTCGGTAGCTGACATTATCGAACTTCTTACACAAGCTGAATTACCTGAAGTGGATTGTTCAAGTGCTGTAGACGAGGATGGTGTCATCGCTTCATCGGGCTCTGCATCAGGAGAAGCTGTTTTGCTGCTACAACCGCCGCCACTTGTTGCAGGACCTGATGTTACCGTGGTCGCCTCTGTTGAAATTTCAGATGGTCCACTTACGGTTACTGATATTACGGATTTAGAATCTTGAGATTCGGTCGCATCGATAGTCTCCGTGGAATCTTGATTGTTTTGCAAGAAGTGCTTTAAAGATCCAGCCATTTTTTCCCTTTCTTGTAATCTCAGTTTCTTTTGCTCGCGAAACTTCGTACTTGAAGTTCTCTTTCTTTTATCCTGAAAAAAACAAATAAATAATTAGTACTCATGGGAATTAGGAATTAACTTCTAAAGTACTCACAATAATAAGCACCAAGTTTGCATATTTGAGTAAAAAGCAATTTGTTCGAGCCCTTTCAGCTTAAACCCTTTCAAAAATAAAGACAGGAAAAATATTAAACTAATTTGATCTTATACCCCTTAAAAAACCCTACAAAATGATTTTTCAAAAAGATCGATAGCATAAAAACTAAGCGAGTTATGGATAAAAAACCATTACTTTTTTAAACTCGTACATGACATTTCAATTAATAAAAAGATATTTGGGTAAAAAAAAATTAATTATAACCAGTATCCTATAAAGGGTTAATGTTGATAGTATAAAGTAGGGAACACTTACCATTTTATAAAAAATCAAACCGTTGAAATTGCAGTCAGCAGGTATTCAGCACTTAATTTGTTAGAAAAAAAAAGTAGTAAACAAAATATTATACAACACAACACTTGACAAAATAAAAATAACTTTAAATGTAAACATTAATAGGATTACTTGTTTTTATGCACTTGTTGCACGGTCCAGTGAACTAACCGGTTTAAAAACGCCTCTGGCGATGCATCGCTTTTATAGCGCTCCAGGCGCTATTCATGTCTGAACAGGAAAAATCAAGAAACTACCGCCTGACATGTTCTCGCAACATAGGAATCGGCAGTAACTGGATGATATACTAATAAAATTTCGTGTGTATTTATACCTAATCTTATTTAATTTCTCAACTTTTATTTTAAAATAAATTTTTTTTTGTTTTTTTTTGCAAATTTGTTTGCAATTTTTTTTGGACCCTGGGTTTTGGCGCCCCTAAATGATGGCGCCCGTGTGCATTGCATACATTACACATATGGTAGCGGGGGCCCTAGATATGAAAGCAAATTGTGGTTAAAATACTGATAATTTAGTATTAACATTATTTCAGCAAAAGCTGAACTTTGCATTATCTCTTAGAGATATCGACAGAAGTCATCGAGTTGGGTCAGTTATTTCTGGCAAACACAGGCCAGTCTCAATTAAATCTAAATAAATCTTATAGGTACAGATCAGAAGTCTAAAGCCGCAAAAAGCTATTTAAAGGATCACATTATTTTGTAAAAGAAATTCTGACCAAGTATAGGGTGAATGTCCTACATGAAGTGGCAAAAACTTTTGGATCATCCTACGTATGGACAAGTGATGGACGAATTATTATCAACTATCAAAATAAAAGACATGCCGTTACTGCTTCAGAATGATTTTCAAGTAAATAAACACACTTGCTTTACTGATACGGGCAGGTATTATTTTCTGTAAGATAGTTTGCTTGGAAGTAATAATGTTTTTGTTAAGATGGCTCTAGAATTTAAAATTAATTTAAAGTTGATTTATCTTCTTTTTGATAATTTTTATGTTGCATTTATGTAAGGAAAGGAAAAGAATCAAACTTTTATTATTTTATAATTATGATGTTTATGCACTTTGCAGTGTTAGACAAATATTTATTTATAAATTTTTTTTTGTTCCTTCTGTTTTGATTGATCTTGATATTCTATGCTCTTTATTACCTTAATCTTAAATTTTGTCCATATTCTTGTTCTATTTAAAATTATATTGTTTTGTATATGTTTTTTAATCTTAAATGTTGCTAGCGGCATAATTTAATAATGATAATTTTCTAAAAACTAATTTTTAAAATTACGTTACTCATTCACAGTTGGTGAATAAAAAAATATGTGGCTTTATCCACAACTTCCCTCGCAAGTGGACGTTGTGGCACTAAATAATTTTATAAATTAAAGGAAAATAGGTGCAAACATGTCTTCACGTTCCAAATAATACCAAAACAATAAAAAAAAACATTTGAATGAGAATTACATGAATTACTACTTACTTTACTTACATGAGTAATCAAATAAAAATTATTATTACCGGCGGGATTTGAACGGCAGGCGCCTTCGAAGACGATTTACCCGTTGAGCAATCTCTTGCAAGCCCATGGAGGACGTCACAGATCACTGCGTTGGAGCTTGCTTAAGATATTTGCGCCGGCTCACAGTGGGCTGTAACTGCATCAAGGGGGACTTACGAATTTTTTTAAGTTTTATTTTTGAGTATACCAATCGACAGAACTTATTGATTATAATGAAACTTGTAACTTGTCATCAAGTATGACTGGGAAATTTTCAAAAAACCTATTTTTCTGTAAGGTAAAGTACCCTTTATGTGGCAAATATGACAAACAGTTATAAAAAAAAGTTGTTTAGAATCAACATCTACGCCACTATACCAAATTTCAAAATCCTCGGCTAACTTTGATCTCTCACAATTTCTTTTAAGTTTAGATCCCAAATCAAAGAATTTTACTTTTAACAAAGATTTTTATTGGAAAAACAAATACTTCTAACAAAGTTTTTTATTTCATAATAAAAAACTGTTAAAAATAAAATTATCTGATTTGGGAAATAAACATAAAAAGAAATGTGAGATCAAAGTTGGCCGAGGATTTTGAAACTTGGTATAGTGGCCTAGATGTTGATTCTAAACAACTTTCCTTTATAACTTTTTGTCGTATTTGCCACATAAAGGGTACTGTACCTTATAGAAAAATAGGTTTTTTGAAAATTTCCAATGCATACTTGATTTCCCAAAACTGAAATTATGTTGGAAATTCGCCTTTAACCAAGCGCGGCTGAACCCCAATTACTGAAAATTTAAATCGAGAACTTTTTACCTTTCACAAGAGTCGTTTCACCTATCCGGGGACACACTGTCTATCCGTCAGAATCGCACCTCAGTGCGCGCGTTTTTTACCGAAGGCTATCGGAAAACAGTCATAGAATAAGGCCTAGTACGTCCCAAGCCGAGATCGGCTAGCAATTGGCTAAAATACGACATTTTTTGTTTCGTTCCATACAAAAAAAAAAGAAAATGCATTTTTTTCATATAAAAACTAATTTTAGCGGAAAATGACAAGTTACACGTTTCATTATAATCAATAAGTTCTGTCGATTGGTATACTCAAAATGCAATTTTAAAAAATAGTAAGTCCCCCTTAATGGCCTTAATGCAGTTACAGCCCACTGTGCAGCGCGGAGCCGGCATATTTAACTTTCATGCCGAAACGAGGTGCGATACGCGTTTCGGTCAAATAACGTAGTAGAAAACAAATTATATTTTTTACAACACTAAATCAATGCATTTTCTTTCCCTAAAAATATCTTTATTCTTTATTACATATTTCATTCGCTGGATGTGTACAATTATGTGCAGTAGTTTTAAAAATCACTCAATGCTGAAATATCTACTGCGCATTCCCCGTACGCTTTGTTTAAACAATTTCTGCAGCAGTTGTTAAAAATAATTTTGAGATTAATGTGATCATCTGAATCTACAAAGAATAAGCTCTCCACTAGTTTAAGAATCATTGAGAAATGTTCAAAACTAAGCTTGTAAATGCGATGTATGTATAAAATTCCTCAATTTTCAGTAATAAAAAAATCCGAAAATATTTTTTTCTGGTTTTTGCAATCCCAAAAAGAATGGAGCCCTCCACATTTAGATCTGGAAGGTAATTCCAGATAGTGTACATTTTTTGAACTATATATTCGAATGCTCATCTTATGATGGAATGTATGGCCCCTGATTCCTGACTATAATGCGACGCACAGCCTTGCTCAAAGATTTGCGCATTTATGCGTCTTCCGGCCTGAAAAGGTCAACATAACTTTTTTGCTCCTTTTTATCTCGTATAAAATTTATCCTGTATCTGTTGGGTTCCATTTTTGGCAAGGATAAAGCCTGGGCTATGTACAAATCATTACTTTCATATATTCCTCAATATAAGCAAAAATAAACAAAATTTTATTTTTTAAGTGCTCACCCTGTATATATTTGTCAGAAATTTTCACGGTTTCATGCCAGGTAACAAGGGTGATTTATAACGGGCGGACCAAACTGCATCAGTATGTTGGGGAGGTCATTTTGAGTAAAAAATGTTATATGAACGTAGGTCGTGCTCCATTAAGGGACGGGTCAAGGTAAAACCGCTCAAAGTAGTAAATGTTTCAAGCGTCATATCTACTACGTATGTGGACCAATCATATCAAACTTTTTTTTGTATGATAGCCTGTAGTTTTATCTGTCAAACGATATGGATTTAATGGCAATTTATTGGTAGGAAGGTCATTAAAAATATTTTAAAAGCACGTAGCAATTTATCTCCAGAGTTTTTTCTCCCAAATGGCTTGTCCAATATTAGTCTTTTTTATATCAGAATTATTCTTTTTTACAGTTCTAGTGTATGAGATAAAAAATAGAATAAATCCGGAAAAATGTCAAAAATTTTTTTTTTTTTTTTTTTTTTTTTTATTAACCCAACTATACTTACAATCTGTCCCTTTAGGACAATAAGTAATTGATATGTATCATTAGATAAAAACAAATAAACAGTAAATGGCTTGTAGGTAAACTTCCAGTGAAGCAACTCTTAACAAATATCACTTAGGATTAGATAACACACATATTTACACAAGTAGAACACAAAAGTAATCCTAAACGAATCTGTCTGTTAGGGATTCTGGCTTGAAACGCTTTAATCGTGGCACTTCGACCGTGTGCGCGAACAAGTTTCTCGCAAGAACATTAGGATGAACTTGAGTTCTGGCACTATAACGTTCACTAAATCTTTTAATTTCTTCTTTGATAGTAGGAACTTTTAGGTCTTTCGCAATTTCAACATTAGGGACATACCATGGAGCAGCGACTATTTGTCTTAACACTTTGCTTTGGAATCGTTGTAAAATTTCTATGTTGGAATTACTTGCCGTTCCCCAAAGTTGGATTCCATAGGTCCACACTGGTTTAATAATAGCCTTGTACAATAAAAGTTTGTTTTCCAAAGTTAACTGAGATGATCTGCCAAGAAGCCAATACATTTGCCGTAGTTTTAAGCCGAGTTGTTTCCTTTTCGTAAAGATATGTTTTCTCCAGGTTAGGCGTCTGTCTATATATATCCCAAGGTATTTGGTGTCTTCTGTTTGGGTAAGTTGTTGACCGTTGAGAATGACTGGCGGGCAGGTGCTTCTGTTTAGAGTAAAAGTTACATGTACTGATTTTGATGCATTTGATTTTATCTTCCAGTTGTCTAACCAGAGTTCCAAATCATTTAGATTTTCCTGCAGGTGTTGTGAGGCTATTTCTGGTTTTGCATGTGTAGCAAGTATTGCTGTGTCATCTGCATAGGTAGCAACTATAGTTCTATTGGATGTAGGCATGTCCGCTGTGTATAAGGTATAGAGGATCGGTCCAAGTATACTTCCTTGGGGCACTCCGGAATGAATCGGTAGTAGTTCTGAAAAATCTTCCTGATATTTAACAAAGAAGTGTCTGCCCGAGAGGTAGGACTTCAGTAAGATGACAAAGTTGCATGGTAGACTTTGTTTGAGCTTGCATATTAAACCATCATGCCAGACCTTATCAAAGGCCTGGCTAATATCCAGAAAAGCAGCTGAACAATACTTTTTGTCTTCATAAGCCCTATTAATCACACTAACCAACCGGTGCACTTGTTCGATCGTTCCATGTTGACTTCTGAACCCGAATTGATGATCCGGTATAAGTTCTTTGTCTTCTATAATAGGTTTTAGTCGTTTTAATAAGACTTTTTCGAAAACTTTAGATATAATTGGCAGCAGGCTTATTGGCCGATAGGATGATGTTTCATTAGGGTTTTTCCCTGGTTTTAATATCATAATAATTTGGGCTACTTTCCATTGCCTAGGAAAGTAACCGACTCTCAAAACTGCATTAAATATTTGTTGTAAGGCTTTGTATCCTTTCTCTGAGAGTTCTTGTAAAACGTTCCCGGTGATCAAATCAAGCCCTGGTGCTTTTTTTGGATTTATTTGTTGTAGGATTGTGTCCTTGACTACTGTAAGGCTGACGTTTTTTATTGGAAGATCCATTTGGTATGGAGCTGTGAGTATTTTTGTGACTTTTTCCTCATGTTCTGGAGAGGGTATGGCGTGTGGTTCAAACACTTTTGCGAGATGATTTGCAAAAGCTGCTGCCTTCTCTTTATCGCTTTTAGCCCATTTATCATTTTGATCTTTAATTGGTGGGACACACACTTGAGGTCTTTTCAGTTTTCTTGTGGCTTTCCACAAGGAATATTCCGTTGCTTCGGAGGGAGATAAGTTGCTCAAATATTCTTGAATGGATTGATTCTTTAACTGCGCTAGTAGCTGCTTTAGGTCCTTTGCAGCTTTATTATAAATTTTCCTGTTGTTCTCCGTTCTTGTCGTCTGCCATATTTTACGAAGCCTTCTCTTTTCTTGTATTTTTTCTTTGACTATTATAGGGCATTTTTCTTTGAGAGTGTGCCTATTAGAATCTGGTGTAGCTTCCCAGGCTGCATTTTGAATCGTTTTAGTAAGGTCGATAACTGCAGTGTCAATGTCTTCAGGGGTTTTTAGTGGAATCTTCAGTTCAATTTTATCATCTAGTAATGTTCTAAATTGTTCCCAATTTGTGTTTTTACTATACAATGATGGTTGTTTTTGTTTTTCCAGTATGTTTGAGTTGAGTGTGATAATGACAGCTGAGTGGTCATTTGCAAGTTCTAGACAAGATTCTATTTTGCATAGCTTACAATCGATACCTTTAATAATGCCAAAGTCCAGTACGTCAGGGGTTTTCCTCATGTCAGTTGGCCAATATGTAGGCTCTCCTGTAGATAGCGTTGTTAGGTTGCAGTTTTTCATCGCGGCATATAGTTGTCTGCCTTTAGGTGTTGTTACTCTTGAGCCCCAGTGGGAATGTTTTGCGTTCCAATCTCCTACGCTGATAAATTTGCTTCCTAGTGTTTTGAAGTAGTTCTCATAGTCTGTTTGTTTGTTGTTGTGTTTTGGTGGACAATAAACTGCGGATATATTTAGAGTTCCTGTGAAACTTTCAAGAGTTACTGTTGTAGCTTGTAAGTGGTCCATGTTATAGGCTTCTGATTCATAATGTTTGATATTTTCTCTTATTATGATGGCAGTTCCACCATGTGCAGTACCATCTGGATGTCTAGTATTGTATATGCGATAGTTTGGTATTTTCAGGTGACTTTTTTGAGTGAAGTGCGTTTCTGACACTAACATCAGATCGATATTATTATTTTGCAGGAAATATTTGACTTCTTGCGCGTGAAGGCACAAGCCGTTGGCGTTCCAAGCAGAAATTTTCAGTATTTGAGCCATTAAGACATTTTAGTTACTAACATTGAAATCAGATTCATCATAGTACTCATTTGGTTGATGAGGTCCTTCATCATATTTTTTAGTTCTGTTATGTCATTATTTTGTGGTGCGTTTAGTGTTGGATTGATAGTATTTAAGTGGTTTGTTTGTTCTGTACCATAACGTGTTCTTTCCGCATAAGATACGTTAGGTTGTACGTATTGTGCACTAATTGTTTTTGGTTGGACTGATTTGTTTCTTAGCTGAGGGTACAACTTCTGTTGTAACTGCTTATGGATAATACATCCCCTGTAATTTGCCGGATGGTTTTCATTGCAGTTAGTACATTGCACTTCTGCGTCTTTTGTTTTCCTAGGACAGTCAGATGTTAAATGAATACCTATACACTTTACGCAGCGTGGGCTTTTGTGACAAAAATTTTTAGTATGCCCAAATTGTTGGCAACGCATGCATTGAGGTATAGTTCTCTTGGAATGTGGAGCTTCAATCGTTACGCAGGTATTCATTAATAGTTTAACTTTGTATATATCTTTGTTGTTATCTTTTTGTTTTAGGTCTACGAAGAACATAGGCAAACGTACATTGGTACGTGGCTGTTTAACATTCCACACATTTGTAACTTCATGTCCTAATTCTTTTAAACTGTTCTTTATGTCGTCGATTTCAGTGGAATAATGTATATTTTTTAGCACGACTCTGAAACTTTTATTCTCTTTGAGTTTATAAGTATGAAATTCCGTTTTTTTATCATTTAACATCTTTATAATTTTTGTATAAGTTGGGCCATCTTTGGACTCTATTTTTACTTGCTCCTTATTGAGCGCTTTAGTTTGATAGTTTCCTTCTACTATTTTATTTAATTCAGTAATTAAAGGTTTAATGTCTTCCACCCCAGCGACAAAGATAGGTGGTGGTTTTGGGTCTTTCTTTTGCTCTTCACTGTCAGTATTTATGTCCATTTCGTCTTTGTCTTTGCCTTTATCGTTGTCTTTGTCTTTGTCTTTGTCACTAAGGCAGCTGAATTTATTATTACTTAACCAGTAATTTTTTGGATCACTTTGGCTTGAGTGCCCTTCTTCATCCAGTATTCGTTTCTTACTGTGTTTTGGAATTTGCCATTCATATGCCGAAGGCAAGGGTGGGAATTCAGGCCGTGGATGGTTTACTATTTGCATCGGTGTCTGTGAGTTTGTTTGCTGTTGGCTATAGTATACAGGTTGCTGTTGTGTTTGCTGTGGGAGCATCGGTTGAGAGTACCAATTGTTTGTAGGCGAAGTAAATTGTGGTTGCACTTGTTGATTGTGCACTAATGGATTTGCTTGTACGAACTGCATGTTATTATAATAAGGATTATTGGCCATTTTGGCCGCACCCTGTAGTATTTGCAGCAATTAATATGTTGATTGAATTAATCACGGGCCAGTTTAAAATTTTATAAAAATAAATATAAAAATAAATAAATCACTTCCCTGGTTATCATCAATTGACCTAAGGTCAAACGTTTATCACTTTGCACTTGAAATATCGCGTGAAAGAGCGCATACACACAACCTTTCCCAACGAAACTCAAATGGGAACTTATGTCAAAAATAAGTTTGAAAAAGTCAAGTTCCCTTTGTACGATTTTTATGAAATTATCTCATTCGCTAGATATTACGAAGTCTAGAACATTGGCGTAAACAGAATTTAAAATTCATGTTTCGTTTCTGAGAAAAACGTTTGACAGATAAAACTACAGACTATCATACAAAAAAAAAGTTTGATATGATTGGCCCACATACCTAATAGATATGACGCTTGAAACATTGGCTACTTTGAGTGGTTTTACCTTGACCCGCCCCTTAATGAAACTTTAATCTCTTGTAGTTAGGTAACTAAATGGAATACGACCTATGTTCATATAACAGTTTTTACTCAAAATGACCTTCCCAACAAACTGTTGAAGATTGGTCCGCCCGTTATAAATTACCTGTGTATATATAATGTGTATGCAAAATATTATCTTCCTCCGAAAAATAGTGTTTGAGTTATATCGCCAACAGACAGACAGACAGGCAAACGGACAGAAGGAATTGAGAAAACCTGTTTTTCGTCATCTAGGGACCCTGAGCGCGAAGATTTAAAAAAATATCGGAAGGTGATTTTTTCGTGATTATAATACTACTAGGGAATTAATAAGTCCACCAAATTAATGCTATTATAGTTTACGGTTATTGCGAGACGCCTAAAGTCGGGGTAACTGGCAATCCTTTTAGTTGAAACACACTCGGACACGAAGACCAAAGCTACTGAGATTAATAAGAACACTTAAGTAGATACAAATACTTGCATTTATTTTTCTGCCGTTTACAGAACCCTTAAGTTTACGTATTTACATCTTCTTATTAACTAACTTAATTCTAAGTCCATTCTGACCAAGAAAGCTCGGTGGGCGTTTACAAAGTTCCCAATAACCTATCAGAGCTGGTCTAAATTTTGGACATTTGGCATTACGCGGACGTGACCGTTCATAATAGTTCTATGAATTTTTACAAGCTTGAGGATTTCCCACAGTGAAATGTGGCCTGTTCGGACCCTTAGTAAATTACCGCTATAAAGATTTAAATTTCTACTAAAAGCATTTGGTCCCAGCTGCAAATAGTTTTTATGATCGAGTTGCAACCATTGCTTCTTCTAATCACGTACCGGTCATATACATCACTCAATATTTCGGTTTATGAAGTAAACGCTGCATAAACTTACTCTAAGCTTATTCGTGAGATTGGAATATCTCCAGCTTCCCAAGCGAAAGGCACGTTTCTAAAACATCCGCTTGTTGTAATTTAAATATGACATTTTCCTACGAATTTTACCTTAAATTATTATACAGATGGCTTACAGCTAACTAAAGTACAGTATATTCCTACATAGTTCATTAAATTAAAGAACGCGAATCGTAACAGTTGCCCCCGGATTAAGATAGTCTTTGGGGTTTAAATCTATCGATTTTTACACCACAAGACGTTCTTCTTTCGCACTTAAGCAATACCAGTCATAAATCTCAGAACTATATGGTCTCATTATGCTTACCCTAATTTAACTAACCTACGTGAATTAACATCAGTTATCTGGTGTAATTGTCAGTAATACTTTGGTTCTCGGTGACTTAACTAAACAAAATACCTAGATAAGGAATCCACGTTTCCGCATTTCTTTCCCGGTTTATAGAGAACAGTGAAATTTAACATTTGTAAGATTAATGACCACCGCAGTAATCTGCCATTCTTATTGCTCATCTGCCGTAACCAGGTCAAAGGACAGTGATCCGTTTCTACGGTAAAATGGCTCAGAAACAAATAAGGCTTTAATTTTCCGACTGCCCAGACTAAAGCTGCACATTCGAGTTCACTTGCGCTATAAGCTTGCTCCCTATCCGTGAGTTTTTTGCTCAGATACAGCACCGGATGCTCTTCTTGATTAGCATCTCGTTGCGATAGGGTCACCCCCATTCCTCGCTTCGAACAATCGGTTTGTACTATAAATTCGCGGGAATAATCTGGAGCTCTCAACACCTTACCGCTCATTAATTCGTCCTTCAATCTTTGGAATGCAACTTCTTTCTGATCATCCCATTCTACTCTTGTTTTCGCATTTTTCCGTAATGCGTCTGTAAGTGGACTAGCTATGTCTGCATAGTTCGGGACGTAATGATTATAATACCCAGTGATCCCGAGAAATGATCGAATATCCCGTTTGGTTTGGGGACGTTGAAACTCCTGTATGGCCGCTACCTTTACCTCCGACGGTTGTCTAAATCCCTGACCTATTTTATGTCCCAGATATATCACCTCGGCTTTTCCCCACTCACACTTCTTAGCCTTTATCGTTAGGCCTGCTTGATGCATTGCCTTGAATACCGCATGTAGATGTTCTAAATGCTCCTCCCAAGTCATCGAATGTACCGCCACATCGTCCAAAAATGGTTCTGCGAAATCGTCCATTCCCTCCAATATGGTGTCCATTAGCCGCTGAAACGAAAATGGAGCAGATTGCAGCCCGAACGCTAACGTCACTGGTTCGAAAACTCCACGATGAGTTATGAAAGCAGCATATTTACTTGCTCTTTCAGTCATCCCTATTTGCCAGTAGGCTCTTACTACATCGATTAGACTCAGGTATCTGGCCTTGCTGCATTTTTCCACACATGCTTCTATATTAGGAACAGGATGTTGCTGTGGCACCGTAATAGCATTTAACGCTCTGTAGTCGATCACAGGCCTTGGATCCTTCCCTTCAGCCTCCACAATCATCATAGGCGATGAATACTCGCTGTTGCTGGGCCTAATTACTCCCAATTTTAACATTTTATCGATTTCTTTGTCGATAATCTCGCGTACCCTCGGTGAGTGTGAATACGCTCGAGTTCGGATAATTTTTTCCTCCTTGAGAGCAATATCGTGTTCCACTAAGTTGGTTCTTCCGGGTCGATTTAAAAATAACCCTGGAAATTCTTGGATTAATTCCTCCAAGCTTTTTATTTGGATTTCCGTGAGTTTTCCTACCCCTTTGGCTTGTTTCAACACTTCCGAAGCACTTAAGATTTCGGTGTCTTCTATTTCCAGTTCTGGAAGATCGAGTTCTGCTCCTTCTTCCCCAGGTTGTTTGATTACTATCGCAATAACTTCAGCCTTTTCAAAATAAGGTTTCAACAAATTGTCGTGGACAAGAGTTTGTTTACGTTTTCCCGATATTTCTTTAATTATATAATTCGTATCGGAAATTTTCTCCACAATTTCTTTGGGTCCAGTCCATTGCATCTGCAATTTGTTGGTCCTGGCTTGCTGATACAACATAACCTTCTCGCCAACCTCGTAATATGAAGCCTTCGCCTTCAGATCATAATAACCTTTTGATTTGGTTTGTGCTTCCAAAGTCGCCGTTTTCGCGATTTCCTGCATTTGCCTTAGCCTATCGAGTAACTTTAATATGTACACTACTACCGGTTCGTTGGTTTCCTTTCCAACCCACAACTCCTTGATCATGTTTAATGGAGATCTAATCTGACGTCCATAAACCAATTCTGCGGGACTAAATCCGTGTGCCGCGTGCGGTGCACATCTCAAAGCGAAAAGCGCTTGATCGATATATTCATCCCACTCATTTCCGTTTTCGTAACACAACGCTCTTAGGATTCGCTTGTATACGCCGTGGAATCGTTCTACTGCATTTGATTGCGGATGATATGCTGATCTGTGTATGATTTTTATACCACATCGGTCAAGAAATTCGGTCGTTAGATTGCTGGTAAATACAGTGCCCAAATCCATCTGGATTTCGGATGGAAATCCTACTCGTGAAAATATATTTAATAACCCTTTTACCACCGATTCAGAATCTGCTACTTTCAATGGGATCGCGTCAGGAAATTTTGTAGCACTACAAATTAGCGTTAGTAGATATCTGTTTCCCTTCTCGGTTTTCGCTAAAGGTCCTACAATATCCACATTTACTCGCTTATACGGTTCGGTGATTACTGGCACTCTACACATTGGAGCTTTTTTCCTATCAGTGGGCTTCCCTACGCGCATGCAAACGTCACAGCACTTGATCTTGTTTTTCACGTCTCGTCCCATCTGATTCCACCAATAATTCTGCTTGATCCTGTCAATGGTTTTGTTACAACCCAAGTGTCCCATCCACATGTTATCATGTGCGATATCTAGCAACTTGCTTTGTAAGTTTTCTGGCACCATCACTTGCTCAAAGCTCCGACCCAATTTGTCAGTAATTCTCCTGTGCAGTATTCCATAAGCAATGTAGAATTTTGCTCCATTGTTCTCCTTCTTTGATTCTGCCATCTCAAAATACTCCTTTAATTTTGGGTCTTCTAATTGCAGCATTCTTAAGGTTGTCGGTGTTAGTTGTGTTATGTCCGAGTAATCGACATCCGATTTAGGTATTGAAAATTGTTCGTCCTTTTCCAGGCTCGGTGATTTATACCCAATCTCCTTTTCCGCTTCTTCTCCCTGTTCGTTGGAATCTTTTCCGTCTTCTGAACTCTTTACTTCGGCATTCGTTTCTTTATTTTCATCGTGAACCTTTTCCTTTTCCATTATAGCCTTCGCCTGCGCTCTCGTTAATGCGAGCACTTGTTGAATTACCACATCCTTTTCCTTCGGCAGCATCTCCCACGTTCTATTCGATAGCAGATACGTATAATCTCGAGGCAAACGATTCGCTACAGCTGCTTCAGTTTCCACCTGAATTTTTGGCAAATTTAATTTTACCTTCGCAACTGGTAACGCCACACATTCTTCATTCAGGAGTCCTTGCACATATACATATTTCCCTGTATAATCGGCTCCTTTGATTAAATTTGTGTGCACGATATCATAGCTGGCTCCGCTATCTCGTAGTAATTTTGCTTCCACTCCATTTACTTTCGCTATTATGGTATAAGGTTCTAGCAGACCTTCCTCGTTCTTGCTCTGGCCTATCGTTGCTAAAACGACTTGTGTTTTGGGACATTCCGGTGAATCTTTATAGTGACCTACTGCACCACATCCAAAGCACTTCCCCGGCCTTCGTCTGTCGAAACTGCGTTTGTCCAAGTTTTCCTTGACAACACTTTCCGTTTGCACCTGACTTTTCCCTAAGTCATTTTTCAAGTTCGACGTCGTTGGCTTAGTTTCGAACTTATTTTTCGATGTCTTGAAGTTTCCATTATATTTCCGTTCTGTACCTGGTCCTCTTTTGGTGACGTATGTGTCTGCATGCTCTGCAGCTTCCTCCATCGTCTTGGACTTGTTTATTTATTTATTTATTTAATTCGCACTCAGCCAACAGCCGTTAGGCCAATTATAGGCGTCGATCAGTTGAGTTAGCTTGTCGAAGTTTCCTTCCGCTTCTTCGCTCTTGATCCATTCCTGGAAATTGGTTTTTAGTTGGTATGCAAATTCCGCATAACTCTGGTCAGTTTTCCGTTTCCCGTACCGAAATTTCGTTCTAAAAACTTCTGCTGTTAGCTGATATTTCTTGAGCAGACTAGCCCTGACTTTGTCGTAATCTTTGCTGTCCTCTTCTGTTAATCGAGCCACGACCTCATTCGCTGTTGGTGACAACACACTCGTCAATCGAATTGGCCACGATTCCTTGGAGAAGTTCAATTGCACACAAACCCGCTCGAAATTCGTTAAATACAATCCCATGTCACCGTTATCCTTGAAAGTTTGCAATATTGTTTTGTCATATTCAAGGACATATTCCTAATTGCATTGACATCATGTACATTATTTCCATTTGCCGTTTGAGCTTGGGCCTGAGCAATTTTCACTTGAGCATCTAATCTAGCTACCTCCAATCTTTCTTCTCGCTCCCTTTCAGCTAATTCTAATTTTTCTTTTCGTTCCCTTTCAGCTAATTCTTCCCACTTGTCCTTCCGAGGGTTTTCCTCCCAGGCACCTAATTCTACTTTAATATCCTCTACCGAATGTTGAGCCTTAATCAATTCTTCTATGATCTCTGCCTTTTTCTTTTTCTCCGGTAATTCCAACAGATTGGCAACGTATTTTAATTCGTTCACCGAAAAAATACTGTATTCGGAAACCATTGTTTCTTTTAAATGAAACACTTGATAAAAATTTAAATTCTGTAAACCAGGAATTTTGCGTAACCCGTAAATTACCTATCGCTGCTGTAAAAACTTAACTAGTTCACAACCCGTCGAAAATTTACTATTACTGACAACTACGAGCAATACCTGATCCTATTATTTCAAAAAAATATATACACAACCTTACTAAATCGCATAATAAGACCATATAATTCGGAAACAAACAACAAGTATTACTTACCCACAACTGCAATTTTCTGCTTTCCCCGCTGTGCTGTCGTCTTATTCCCACAGATCTGGACGCGCCGCCTCCCTGTTCTGAAGCCGCTTTCCTGACTTTTTTTTCTCTGGAGTTTCCGCCGTCACTCACTTCGACACTTTTACAGGCTTTCACTGCACTACACTGGTTTTTCTTCGTTGTCAATTTTTCTGACGTTGTTCCCAGAATGCTGCCTCGCCGCCCCTTCGAATGACTGCCCTCCTGTTGTCTGGCCACCTCCACGGATTCCTTGCCGTCACCTCCTCGACGCTTGCTGGTTTTCCAACGTTTCCACTCTTACGTGACGCCGTCCCCAGTCCTCTACGCCGTTCCCGGAGTGACCGCTCCTGTTGGACCACGGAATTTCCTGCATTCACTCCTCGGCGCTCCTGGATTTTACCTAGGCCGCTTCCCGGAATGACCGCTTCCGTTTTACCGCCTCAATTTATTAGACGCTTTTTCCCGTCCTGTTCACGTGCTTCCCCTTGTATATTTTAACGCTTGCACTTGGACCGACTTCGAAACAAAAGAAATCTTCTGTCGTGCGATTTAAATAAGTTATAAATCACACCGCTTGATCACCACTATCGCGAGACGCCTAAAGTCGGGGTGACTGGCAATCCTTTTAATTAAAATACACTCGGACACGAAGACCAAAGCTACTGTTGCGAGATTAATAAGAACACTTAAGTAGATACAAATACTTGCATTTATTTTTCTGCCGTTTACAGAACACTTAAGTTTACGTATTTACATCTTCTTATTAACTAACTTAATTCTAAATCCATTCTGACCAAGAAAGCTCGGTGGGCGTTTACAAAGTTCCCAATAACCTATCAGAGCTGGTCTAAATTATGAACTTTTGGCATTACATGCGGACGTGACAGTTCATAATAGTTCTATGAATTTTTACAAGCTTGAGGATTTCCCACGGTGAAATGTGGCCTGCTCGGACCCTTCGCAAGATTTACAATTCTACTAAAAGCATTTGGTCCCAGCTGCAAATAATTTTTATGATCGAGTTGCAACCGTTGCTTCTTCTAATCACGTACCGGTCATATACATCACTCAATATTTCGGTTTATGAAGTAAACCCGGCATAAACTTACTCTAATCTATTCGTGAGTTTGGAATATCTCCAGCTTCCCAAACGAAAGGCACGTTTCTAAACATCCGCTTGTTGTAATTTAAATATGACATTTTTCCTACGAATTTCACCGTAAAATATTATACAGATGGCTTACAGCTAACTAAAGTACAGTATATTCCTACATAGTTCATTTAATTAAAGAACGCAAATCGTAACAGCAGTCATTGTTGTCAGAAAAAAATTAAAACACGAGAAATGTAGTGTATTTCTTTTTATAAATTAAATACAGTATCAAATAAATCAGATTTAAGAAAAACAAAGATAAATACCATCTAAATTACCAATTCTGTTCTTTGAGATAAATATTGAAGAATTATGCTATTTACTCATTTTTGGCTACACAAGTCAATATAATAAATTGTAGTGGCGACATCGAATTTGTATTCAAAATTTAATCATGCTATTATTTAACTTAAATACAAAGGTCGGAACAAAAGATGGAAAGACCAATATCTGGAAATAAACGGCCGGGGGTCTAAAACAAAGAAGAAGAAGAATGCAAAGGTGACTATGGAGAAGATTTTTATTATATCAACTAGATGACGCTAATATGACATTTTGTATGAACTTTATCTTGTCCAGTTTTCTAAATAGTTGAATATAAAAATTACTTGTTTTTCAATCCATGAAATGGTACTAATGATATTTATTGGGATGTGAAAATAACTATTTAGGTACTTACTTACTAGTAGAATCTATGCGAGAGGTTACATATGCAGCTACTGGAGAAAGGCCAGAACGAAAAATATTTAAACATTTAATGGAAGTATATGTATAGAATTTTTGTGTAGTCTTTTCGTTTTTTATCTGATTTCATTTGATTCTAAGTTTAACTAATTGCATAACAAACAAAGGACTGATTTTTTTTTAATATTATTTCGTATGTCGACAATAACAGGATTTTTATTTTCTAAACCTGATTTATTGTATTTGGCGCGTTACTGTTTAAATTTAAAAAAAACAAACATCTGATAAATAATTTAATTTAGAGGTATGAATTGAGATATCAAAAGAAAACTCATTAAAATTGCGTTTAAAAAATACAAATACATATTCTTTAAATGCTAAATTATAAAATTTGCACATTTTAAGCATTCTCTATAGCTTTAATGCCCAGAGGCACTATTTCGCACAAGTAATTCATAAAAAACGTAATTGTTTGATAACGTTGTTTTTATCCACTATTTTCTGTTCTATCAGCATTTTTTGTATAAAATCGATAATATCTCAAAGATTCCTATTCCTTTATATTAAATGTATTTGAATTTCGATTCAAAAACTACCTAAACATAGGACCCTCTATTAAGAAAACTAAGCTTATTATGCCACACTTGTTTAAGCCATCCTGTATAATCCAGATTTTTGTCCTATACTTTTATAAATTTTATTACTATACAGGGTAAGTTTGAAAGAAGTGTAGAAATTTAAACCTGAGATAGATTGCGGTAATTAGAAGACAATGGCAGGTTTAGTTTTTCAAAACTCGTAAACATGGCCATAATAAAATTAGATTTTGAATTCCCTAAAATTGCTTGAGAACCTCTGAAATACTACATATTATTCGCAAAAATATTTAGTAAATAAGTTTTAAATTCTGTATTGTTTAGCCAGACGTGCTTATCTGCATAATGCCCATGTCGTTGGAGCTACAGTTCATTGTTTGACGATACACCTGTTGTTGACTGAAAGAAGGTAAGTGCACTATTTGATAAAAAAAATCATTTTAATACCGTTTAGACTTGTATTAAATAATTCATTTTACATGAAGGCAGCGGTTCTCAGATAATACTTACTGAGCTTTTTAATTGAAACTTTTCAATTTACCGGATTTTGAAGAATCCCAAACCTACCATTGTCTTCTAATTACCGCAATCTATCTTATGTTTAAATTTCTACAGACCTCTCAAACTTAGGAACCATACCATAGCCGCCATAGGAAACCTCATTAATTTTTAACTATTATACTGTTAAAAATGCAATGAAAATCTAATTTAATGTAACATTCTTTTACAAAAGACATGAAATTATGAAATCTCGTAAATCCGTAAATTTGAAAAGAAATCATTGAAACTAAACAAAATAAAATAAATTAAATATATCTTTCTAAACATATTTTCTTTGTATTTTGTCACACTAAAAAAACGTAAAAACCCTTCAGAAAAAAAATTTATCCACTATATCAACCCAAAGTAGTAACTTGTATTAGTTAAAACATGTAATTCAAAACAGCTGTCTTTTCAAGGTTATTTGTTTGTAATTTTTAATAGTAATTTGTATACCACGACACCGAAGTTTAGCTTTTTATCACGAATGTGAATTTTGTTGCCATGGCCCGTGAGTCCAAGGCAAACAAACCTCATGGGGGATAAAACGGAACTTCAGTGTCGAGAGGTACATTAAGTTTTTTCTTTAAACCGAGACATCGCGAAATTACATTTTGTAAGTTATGTTGACGTTTACCTATCGCCCCGCTACCTCTACAACAAGTTGTAAAACAATGGATTACTTCACTGCCGATTTCTTGTATTTTAACGATGATTTCGACGTTATTCACTGCCGATTTAAAAAAAATAATACCTTAAAGTTAACAAAGCAAAAATTATATACTATCGCATTTCATTTGGTCATGTACTACATTTCTACATTTAAAATCATTTAGAAATGTGGCACTTTTCTACATTAGCAACACTATAGCAACGGCGATTCGTTTTACATTTTGCAGTACTGAAGCGTATTGGTGGCACTGTAAGTCTATGTCAAATTCGAGGTTATCAGATTAGGTTTTGGGTTAGTTTTAACACAGACTCGCTCAAAACCTATCTGGCTAACCTTGAATTTGACATAGACTTACAGTGTCACCAACAATACACTTCGGTACTGCCAAATGTATAAAATCAACTGGAGCTGCTTATTGTGCTTTAGTACATAAACACGAGTTCTGTTCAGCTTTGTTATGTTTTGACATTTAGCGTCACTTTTATGTAATTCATTTAGTGATTTATCTATGAAGAGAAGACGTTCTAGTTAGTTGAAGGTCTTGAATTGTGAAATATTAATGAACACATTTACATCGACATGGGTGTTAGAGTTTAGAATATTAGAATACTGCTCCTTCCAAAGGTCTATAATCTTCAATTCTTCGGTATCAAGTATACCACTTTTTCATATTAGAGCAACATCTTTTCTTCATGGGTCCGTACACCTCCTTAATGGTTTGAAAAAAAATGGTAACCATGTTTGTATTTCTTTATTTTTAAGGTTCGTGTGATTTGACGAATCTCGCGTTTTAGGTTTTTGAACTCTTCTCACTCGGATGTATTTTATGGGTTCCTTATTAAATTTTTAAAAGCTTTTTCGTTTTATATAGAATTTCTTGAATAACTAATTGTCTGCAAACTAGTCTTTTTATATCCTAAAATGTCTGAGGAAGCTTTGAAAACCACTTCGTAAAATTTTGTCTAAAGCTTGTCTATAGTTGCTCTATTTCTAAACTTTTTGCTATTTATTGATTATTTTATTAGTTCTCTTGGGGATAAGTAATTACTATAATCAGTTTAGACATCGAGGCGTTTTTGAAAACTTATTCTACGTGCAATAACATAATTAATTAGATGCCAATGTTCTGATCAGGAGTGTTGCCACGTGCTTTTACTTTCGCGTAATATAGTATTTGTAATTACCAAATTTTGTTCAGAACACAGTGAGAAGCATTCTCGACTACAGATCGGCATCTCTCCTAAACACGAGCGTAAAAAATCCCCTAACAGGATGATTCACACATCAGAGCGAATGGTTAGGACCATTCTGACATTTAAGGACTCATAGAAAGTCTTATTTGCCGCATCATCGGCATCGAGCATGGGTCCATAGATACCTAATACATTAACGTATTGTTTGTCTTTAATAGGGTAATATAACAGCACCGGTTCCGCAGATATTTCATAAAATTTATATTCGAAATCATTTTTGACGGATTCCTAGACAGTGAAGTTTTCTGGGTCCACTGAGTAATCTTTTTAGAAGAAGATAATGTGATTGATCTCCCTTCTATTAATTATGACAAGCAATCCAGTGAGACAAATGTCTCATTTAAAAAAACAAAAAAGACCGTTTTTCAAATAGAACGCGTATTAAATAAAAACTGTACCCAGACCTGGAAGGTGTCAAAGTGGTTGCCTAACCGATCGACGTTTTAAGGCGCAGAGAGTCGCAGCTCCGTTTGGCTACTGAAACATTTTTATTTAATACGCGTTCTATTTGAAAAACGGTCTTTTTTGTGATTTCTCGAAAACCGGAAGTGTCACGTGACTGAAATGCGGTTCCTGAGCTGACATGACCATTCCAAACATATAACTTTAATAACTTTTTTCTCTATCTCTTACGGTTTGGCTGCTGAAACAGCGTCCCGGACGGACGGACGGACAGACAAGTCTATTAGATAAAGGATTAGTAATTAGTTTTCTATAATCCAGTTCAGTCATCCATTATTAGAACACAATTCTTTTTCCTCTCAAGTTGGAACGTGCAATTTAGTCGTTTTTAATTCAGTACAAGCAAACCGCGCGCTACGCGCTGCGAGTCTTGAATCGGCGCGCACGTGAAATAGGATACGCGAAAGTTCAAGCTCCGAGCAGAGCGCTAAGATAAGAAAAACAAAACCTAAACAAATATAAACATCTGTGAAGCCGGAACGTGAGATTTTATTTTGTGCCACAGACACACATTAAGGAAAATTATATTATAGATTATTTTATGTTCAAACTCAATATCTAGTATGCTTTTTTCAATTAACTGAAACCTCATTAACATACACCTCAAAATACACAATGAACAACACTTCTCATTTATTGGAGGTCGCTATTTATCATTTTTTGAATGGTTTACTTTGACACTGCCCTTTAATTTCAATTACTCTTCATCCTGCAGGTGTCTGTGAAATTTCCTCAATGTAGCTCAACCATCCACATCCACGCCTCCTAATTGTATCAATCTAAGATATGTTGAAGCCTTGAATTTCCAAAAACATTTAACCAAACACTTCCAACTCGTTCACTGTAACGGACCTCCTAATACTACTGATCCTTGATGTTACAATACATCACATTTTCAAATATTACCAAACATAACTTGTTGTTTTTAATACACTTATTACTTAGCAAATGTTATACAATTAATTATTAGAATTTCAATATGATAATATTAACATTTATATTCTGTTAACTTGAGTTAAACTCATTTTTTAATAAGAACTAACATGAAACAATGTTTTCCAAATAAATCAATCACAGATCAATTGCCATATTAATCATGTAATTAAATTTGTATTATATTATATCCTTGCAATCTATATAAAGATTCGATTGGAAGGGTATTTTACCTCCAAGTAGCTTTATTTCTCTCAAAATCTTCATTCTATTTAAAGTAATAATATGCCGGTAGTGATTGCATTGTATGTACCGCTTTGAGTACTACCCAGAATTTATGTCTTTATTAAACCTTTATACACTTAAGCCCTTCAAAGATCTAGTCAATTCAACTAGAATTTATTAATTATCATATTTCTGAAAATTGTTAATAATGTATTTCCAATTTCTTTTATTTCAAAATGAACAGTCTTCTTTCCTCCAACACCTAAATGCTATTAACATTCGATCAAGTACTATAATAACAGCATTTGCATTTATTATTACTGCATAAACACGAAACGCAGAGGTTACATTAATTTGAATATTAAGTACCTTTCTATTGCCCTGAGAATGGAATAAAAAGTTTCTATCATTTTCATACATCTCTAAAACTTTTAAATAATATGAAAGCTTTGTTTATTTTATATTGCATTATACATAACATGTTTATGAAATACTTGAATGTTGCAGATCAATTATTGATTCTACATCTGAAAATTCGAGTATTGATTCGTAATTAAATACTGAACTAAAATGTTACTCCTTTTAATAATATGAGGCTGAAAAGATTATGAACATAAAAATAGTTTAAGATCGTATGTGGTACGCCCACTACGAGAATCATATTGACCGTTTTTCTCAAATCTCTTCAGGAAGCTGGAACTTGCCGAGATGTGACATACT